>CM046672.1:63370233-63415410 GCA_025594165.1 Tamias sibiricus | reverse complement strand
GCCCAGGACCTCCTTGACTGGCCTCTTCTCCCTCCAGTCCCTGCATAGCTCTGGCTCAGGCTCACTCAGGGTGAAGTGCAGCTCCTCAAAGCTGTCAATGATGAACAGGAGCCTCTCTGGTTGGGCCACAATATCCTCCAAGGGGACAGAGTCATCGGGCCTTTCTCTGCAGATGAGCTCTACCAAGCTGGTCACTCTCAGCTGCTTCAGTTCTCAGCAGCAGAAGTAAAATATAAAAGAAAACCTGTCCCGATAGAGTGTGCCCTCTGAACAGGCCAGTATCAGATTCATTAGGGACCTGGTTTTCCCAATTCTTGGTGTTCCATGGAGGACGATTGTGTCAGGCCTCCTGGTTACATTGGAAGTGAAGTACTCGTCTAAACTCTCACTCTCTTCCTGTGTGAATGTCTGGTCAAAAGAACCGCGGATCTCAATGAAGGAGTTCCTGGACCACATGCTGCTGAACTTCCTCTGTATGTGAGCTCGATAAGCATGTTCTGGTCAGCAAGGGCAAGAGAGGAAAACACAGCAGGTTAGAGTTCAGCCCCCACACACATGCTTCAACCTGAGTCTCTCATATGGGAAACAATGTGCTCATGTGCTATAAGCTGTAGCCACAGGCCCCAGATGGCCAGCAGCCTGCTTTTGTAGGTCTCCTGTTGCTAGATTTGAACACACCTTTCACCTGCTGGTTGGGAGCTGTGGCCTGGGTTCTGGAGCAGATCTGAGTAGTGGTGACCACATGGCCTACAGGCTATGCCACCAACCAGCCTGTCTCAGAGGGCAAAGGCCTGTCGGGCCATCTCCAGGTACACATGCACATGCATGTGCATGCATGTGCATGTGAAGACACACATACACACATACACATTTATCTCTGCTAGGAGAGCAAAAACTGAAAAAGTCCTGTGTTGCTTCCAACCGATGAGAATGAGATGGAGTTCAAGACCATGGACTATCATACGCATGCAGAAGCATGTGGTTAAAGGACCCTGCCTGGGGTCTGTTCTGTGGTGTGAACAGGAAAGAGCCTTACACAGCCTTTGCCTCCCTGGAGAGACCCAGGTGTAGTAGTTATGGCAGGGTGGCCCCTGGGATTCACCCCAACTCCATTATGGTGAGCCTTCTTGTACTTTCAGGGCAGAAGGCTAAAGTCATCCAAACAAAAGCCAAACAGGAACAACAAAGGGGCTCCGTGTTCTAGAATCCCTTCAAGCTGAGCTGTGGCTGGGTCCAGCTCTGCAGTTCCCATGTGCCCTGGTGACATGGGAAGGCATGATGCTGAGCAACATCAGAGGGGTTCCTAACAAGGTGGAAGACAGGTGAGCTTCAAAGGGCATAGAGCGCCAGGAGGAAGTTGGAAAGTGCCTACATGAAATGCTAAGGAATTGAGCAGTCGGGGCAGGGCTGCTACCAGGTTAGGAGGAGCCAGTGGGGAACACAGGAGTGAGAAATTGAAATCAACATGCAGGGGACAGCAGAGCAGGACCAGCGTTGCAGGAAGGAGCAAGATTGGTGAGCCCACAGCAGATCCCCAGGGTGGATTGGGGTCCTGGGAGGCTGAAGACCACCCTCTGAAGAAACCACATTTAAACAGGTGGAGCCCAAAAGTGGCAGCTGAAGAAGTCTGCTGGCCACAGAGGAAGGACCGCATGGACTACCAGGAGCACCAGCTCGAAGAACCACCCAAATCCGGGTACCTCACAGCAGGAGGAAAATACCAACCACAGCCAAAGGAGCCACCTCCTGCCAGGATCTAGGGCATGCAGCAATCAGGGAGTGATGTGCCCACCAGGCTCAGCACCACACTGAGCCTCTGGGTGTGCAACACAGGGGTCACAGCTGCCCTCACTGCTCCTCTGCCTACTGAATGCGGGGACAGCACAAGGCAGCGACTGAAATCCCGCCTGGCACCAGCATCTCAGGACATTTTGAAAGCACCCTGACCACACCCGGTAGCCTCAGCTCCTGATGCCAGCTCCAGCAGGTGGAATCTGCAACCCTTGTCCCAAATCACAGCCTTTTGCAAGGTGTTCAGAAGTGAGCTCTGGCCCAGGACAGTTTTCAGCTGTGGGTGAGGTTCTGGTGACCACGCCCACCTGCTATCACTGCCGCTGAGGTCCAAGCTGGAATGAAGCCCCTCCCATTACCTGGGCAGCTCTACCCACCTCAGCTCCCTCTGGAGACCAAGCATCCCAGACCCCTCCACTCTCACAAGGAGTCCCCCACTCACTTGCGCTCTCCCTCCTGGCCTTCTCACAGAGGTCCTTCCTGTGGATCTTGGGGAAGATGCTGAGGGCCAAGTCCCACGCTGGCTGTTGCCCGTAGTGCTCCATCATCAAGCTGGCGAGGCCCTGGGGCTTCAGCATGAACAACTCTGACAAGGGAATAGGCTGGATGCCTCGTTGCATAGCCTCCTGGTTGAGCAGCTTCTTAAACTTCATGAACTCATTCTCCCTGAGGACATCGAAGCACCACATGAGGTGGAAGTCAGAAATGAAGGATGCTGCCATCTTGTCCACACCAGAGAGGTAGATCCTGAGAGACAGGGACCAGGAAGAACAAATAAGACAACCTGTGGGAAATCAGGGTGGCCTTGAGTTACTCAGAAGGAAAGGGCCATGCACAGCCCTGTTTTGGTCCTGGATGAGGGCTGGGGATTTCCCAAACCAAAGCCCTGTGCTGTCCTCATGTGTGTGGACATGAAAGCAGTGGTGACCCAGAAACCAACCGGTGCTGGCCTTAGTATCCACAAGCATTGCCTCCAATCCAGCTCAGATGGTGCCAGGTGGGACCCTAACAGAACTCCAGGGTTAGCATTAGAGAAGCTTTCCTGGGGAACACAGAGAAACTTCTGGCACAACCAGCTACACAATGATGGTGGCAGTTACAGCAGGTCCGGGAATGCACATCCAGGCTGTAGGTGAGGACAGGAGGGTCTCCATTGAATACTCCAGAAGACACAAGCACAGCAACCCGCTTCTGCAGGAGCCCTGTTTGGGGAGATGGCTTGAATTGCGGTTGACTATGAGCCGTGGAGATTTGGGCATTGTCGCCTTCCGTAGTCTCATGGGACTTGTCCCGGGATCTCGAGTGACTTGGCTGAAATTGCTGATCGGGTCAGCGCCATTTTGGTGGTGTGTGTGGCGTGTGTTAGTCGTTGTTAGAACCAGAGAGAAAAGTTATCAGAATAAAAAGCTGTTTGTCTCCAGTTTGCTTCTGAAGTTCTTCCCGCGGCTCCGTTGCTCCAAGCGCTTCAGGCAGCAACAGGTGGCGGCCCGTACGGGGAACTTCGGAGCGGACAGGTAAGAACTGAAAGGTCTCTAAAGATGGGTTTGAATATAACTGAATCCCAAGTGATAGAGGGCTATGCAAAGACTCCTTGATATTCCTGACTCTGTTCTCAGTGAGGATGATATAGAAAAAAGTGAAAGTGATCAAAAAAGCAAAGCTTCCACTGGGCCAACTAAGACCAGTAAAGAGAGTATTAGAAGAGTCCCAAAATGACAAAAATCCAAGCTATTAAAGCTATTCGGGAGTTATTGGTGATAGCTGAAGGATACTTGCTCTTAATGGAACCTGGGCCTCAGGATATTGCTGTCAGTGAAATTAGCAGTGGTGAGAAATCTAGTAAAAGTCATCCTGAGAAACTGAGGAAAAAGAAACTTAAAAAGACCGAGAAAAAGGACCATCAGGTAGAGGAACCACTTGTGTCCTCTACTCCCCCATGGGTGGAATCTATTACAGAAAATATGAAGGGTATTACTAGGCATTTGCATACCCTAGAAACAGATATAAAAAGTCTTTCTGATCGCTAATGCGCTCTCGAGGGCAACTCACAGATACATTGGGAACCGCCAGCATTTGAAAAGAAAAAATGGACAGAGGGTCCATCAGTCAGTAGATTTCAAAACAATAAAAAATCTCAAAGAGGCAGTAATGACTTATGGGCCCCAAAATCCTTTCACGTTGAGTATGCTGGAGTCCCTTAACACCTTTAGCTTAACCCCCTCAGACTGGAAAAGTCTATATAAAGCAACATTAAGTGGGGGACAATTCTTGGTTTGGCGATCTCAATTCCAAGAACTTTGTATAGAAACAGCTAAAAGAAACGCGGCTGCAGGGTTTGGAAACTATAATATAGACATGCTCACAGGAGAAGGGCAATTTGCAGACTTACAGGCTCAAACAGATTATGACCCAGATGTATATGCTCAGATAAACACAGCTGCCTTAGAGGCATGGAAAACTGTACAAGGACCTGGGGATCTACAAGGTAGCTTGTCAAAAGTGATTCAAGGACCTAATGAGCTGTATGCTGACTTTGCTGATCGACTTTTGAAAACTGCAGGTAGTGTGTTTGCAGATGTTGACCAAGCTATGCCATTAGTTGTTCAATTAGCTTATGAAAATGCTAATAAATGGTGCCAAGCAGCCATCAGGCCATGGAGAACTAAAAAGGATCTTTCCGTATATATACAACTATGTAAAGATATAAATGGCGCCTTTGTCACAGGAAATGTGATTGCAGCCTCAATGAGAGGTGCTTCCCTTCGAAATTTCACAAAGGCTAAACGTAGACATTATAATCAATCAGGATACTCCAGGCAAAATTATCATAATCAATCAGGCAATTCTAGGCAAAATCCCAAAACAGAAATAAGACCAAGCTCATACCGTGCCCAGGCCACTGCCCCAGGTGTAAAAAGGGAAATCATTGGGCCAATAAATGCCATTCAAAATTTGACATCCATGGAAATCCTTTGTTCAGTGTAAGCTGCCTGTTGTGGCCAGCCACGGTGCCGCGTGAAAATTCTCGGAGGCAGAGTTAAGCTTTTACTACTTTTACTTCTACTTTCTTAGAGAGAGCTTAGAGTCTTAGAAAGAAAGATAGAGAAAGATTTCTTCTTGTCTTCTTAGTTTAGAGTCTTAGAAAGAAAGATAGAGAAATATTAGAGCTTAGCTTAGAGTAAGATTCTTAGCTTAGAGTAGAGCTTAAAGAAAGATCTCTTCTTTCTTCCTTCTTCTGTCTTCTGTCTTCTGTCTTCCTCGGCCTTACTCTGACCAGTCCTCTGGAGCCTCGGCCTAACTCTGGCCAGTCATTACTTCTTCTATCTGGTTTCTCTTCTGTAACCGCTCTGCCTACGTTCTGGCCGCTCTGATTCTTCTGACCGACCGAGTGACTGCCCGGCTGACTGAATTCTCTCGTTCTCCTAACTCGGACCGCTTTCACCCGGTTATATACCTTCAGGTTTGCGGGTGCCTACAGGTGCGTCACATACATATCAGGTGGAACCCATGGCTTCCAGCTAGCTACAACAGCCCTTCCTAATTAGGGCTCCTTCAGTTCAGGAATTCAAAAAACGGGGCACGGGGCCCAATACCCCGGGCCCACAAATGTACGGGGCATTGCAGAAGGAGTATCCTCAAGCATCCACTCAGATGCTTCCCCGACACAATCCCTACTACCCATCCACTCCCTCGCCAGAGGAACAAGAGGAAATGCAGGATTAGACCTCTGTTCCACCGCCCGAATAGTGTTAACACCTGAAATGGGGGTTCAACTGATTCCCACAGGAGTCAGGGGACCTCTTCCCTCAGAGACTGTAGGACTTATTATCGGGCATAGTCCTAAAAGCTTATTAGGTTTGCAAGTGAACCAAGGTGTAATAAACTCAGACTACAAAGGGGAAATAAAATAATGCTTAGCTCACCCCAAAGTATAACTTCTGTTAATCAAGGAGATAGAATTGCTCAGTTGCTTCTCCTTCCCAATTTACATAATTCATTTAAAATGGGTATGCCTCAAGAAGGGAACAATAGAGGATTTTGTTCCACTGACTCAAGTCCCATGGCTTGCTGGGTTCGAGACTGTTCAAGGAGGCCTATGTGTAAAATAAAAATCCAAGGAATAGAAATGGAGGGATTAATAGATACTGGAGCTGACTCTTCCATTATTAATTTACGCCAATGGCCCAAGCACTGGCCTCTACAAAAAGCTTCAACCAGTTTAAGAGGCTTGGGATATAATAACCTCCCAGATAAAAGTGCGGTAATTTTAAAATGGGAGGATGATGAAGGCCATAAAGGAACGTTTCAGCCTTATGTTTTACCTAAACTACCAGTTACTTTATGGGGAAGAGATATTTTGCAACAAATGTGAGTACACCTTGCAACCAAGCCTGAAGATGTTAAATGTGAAAACCTACAGAGTAATCTTAACCCTAAAAGAAATCATTATCAAAAAGTACAGAGTATTCTTAACCCTAAAAGTAATCATTATCATAAACGAAAAAGATATTTTTTTTTCGGGGCCACTGAGAAAATAATTTTGAAAATACCATGGCTTTCTGATAAGCCAGTGTGGGTCCCTCAGTGGCCCCTATCTAAAGAGAAATTACAAGCGGCCCACCTACTAGTTCAGGAACAATTAGAAGCAGGACATATAGAACCTTCCACCTCTCCCTGGAATTCCCCCAATTTGTGATCAAGAAAAAGTCAGGAAAATGGCGATTGTTACATGATCTTAGACAAATTAATAAAACCATGCAAGTTATGGGCCCAACTCAACCTGGACTTCCTAGTCCCATAGCTATTCCAAAAAATTTCCATCTCATTACTCTTGATATAAAGGATTGCTTCTTTTCTATTCCCCTACATCCTCTGGATGCCCCCAGGTTTGCTTTTTCCGTTCCTTCTATGAACAATAATGGCCCTGATCAGAGATATCAATGGAAGGTTTTACCACAGGGAATGGCTAAGAGCCCCACCATATGCCAAATATATGTGGACAAGGCTATCCAACCCATTAAAAATAAATATCCAAACCTCATGTGTCTACATTACATGGATGATATTTTATTGGCCCACCCTAATCAAAAAATCTTATTTAATATATTCAATGACGTGGTAGAAAATTTTAAAAAAATATGGATTATATATAGCAGAAGAAAAAGTTCAAACCAGATCTCCCATATTATATTTAGGATTTAAAATCATGGATACTTTTGTTAGACACAAAAAAATTTTAATAAATAAAGAACATTTGACCACCCTCAATGATTTCCAAAAACTACTGGGAGACATTAATTGGCTTCGCCGTACACTAAATCTCACTACTGGCCAACTAAAACCTTTATTTGACATCCTTCGCGAAGACCCTGATCCATCTTCACGCGAACATTGACTCCTGATGCTAGGAAAGCTTTAAAGTTAGTAGAAAAAGCCATCGAAGGAGCTCATTGTGATAGATTTGATTTAACTCAACTGTTGATGTTGATTATTATTTCTTCACAATATACACCCACAGGAGTATTTTGGCAACAAGGGCCTTTATTATGGATACATTTGCCCATCTCTCCTAAAAGTATAATTGCATCTTATGCCTCCATGGTGGCTTAACTTATTCTTCAAGGACTTAAGACTTCTACTAAAATATTTGCCATTCACCCTGCTACTATTATTACTCCCTATTCATCATCACAGATTGAATATTTATGCTTCAATGATAATGATTGGGCTATAGCTAAATGCTCTACTTCTGCAAATTTTGATAATCATCTTCCTAAGTCTCCTATATTATCTTTTTGCATTAATCATCCTATTATATTTCCACAGGTAATAAAAAATCAACCTATTCCTAAGGCATTTAATGTATTTACAGATGGGTCCTCTCAAATGGTACTGCTACAGTAGTCACTAAAAAAGAAAATATGACTTACATAACTGCACACAAATCAGCTCAACTAGTGGAATTAAAAGCTGTCGTAAGAGCTCTGGAAAATTTTAGGGACCAGCCCGTAAACATTTTTTCAGATAGCCACTACATTGTACAAGCTGTCCCAAAATTAGAGTTAGCAGGACCAATAGCACCTCATACTCCAGCCTTTAAATTGTTTTATCAAATACAAAAACTTTTGTGGGCAAGAAAAGAACCTCTATTCATAGGCCGTATTAGAGCACATACTAATTTGCCTGGTCCCCTCCATGAAGGTAATCAAAAGGCTGATGAACTTACAAAAACAATATTTATACTTTCAGTGCTACAACAAGCTACTTTATTTCATTCCCAGTTTCATGTCAACAGCACCACCTTGCAACGTAGGTTTAAAATCACAAAGGAGCAAGCCAGAACAATTGTAAAAGATTGTAAATCTTGTATGACACATTTGCCCAATCCTCATTTTAGCATTAACCCTAGAGGATTAATGCCCAATCATTTGTGGCAGATAGATGTTACTCATGAGCCAAGCTTTGGAAAATTGCGATTTATTCATGTAACCATAGATACATGCTCAGGCATGATTTTTGCTTCCTTACATTCTGGAGAAAAAGTTAAAGATGTTACATCTCATTGTTTGCAAGCTTTTGCTGCATTGGGCATCCCCAAAATGCTTAAAACAGATAATGGCCCCGCATATACGTCCTTATCTTTCAAACAGTTTTGCGCAAAATTCAATATATCCCATAAAACAGGCATCCCATACAATCCTCAGGGTCAGGGCATTATTGAAAGAGCAAACCGAACACTGAAAATTATGTTATTAAAACAAAAAGAAGGAAATTGGAAAAGTCCTAAGGACAGATTGGCAGTTGCCCTGTTTTCCTTAAATTTTTTAACTTTAGACTCTAATGGTTATTCTGCTGGAGACAGACATTGGAATCCACACCAACAACATAAACCTTTGGTTTACTGGAAGGATGTTCTTTCAGGTACATGGAAGGGTCCAGATCCAGTATTAATTTGGGGAAGAGGATCTGTTTGTGTTTTTCCAAAACACGAATCCTCTCCAATATGGATACCATCTAGATTAATAAAACAGGTACCACATCAAAATGATCAAGATGAAGTTATTGAAGAATCAAGATTAACAAAAAAGGTACAAAATCAAGAGGACCAAGATGAAGGTATAGAATGATTCTCTCAAAAGAGTCCTTCAAAATATTTCACAACTTAAGTGTCATTCCTCCCGGCCGGGACGAGGAGATCTCTCTTTAGTGTGCACACAATTGTATTTTTTTTCTTTTTATACATGTCTTTATGTCTGTATATTTGTCTACATTTCATGTTAATGTGACATCACAAATATATGTTTGTATGTTTGTGCATCTGTCCAGTGTGACGTCACAAATAACAAGCACTTATGAAAAAAAAAATATATATATATATATATATACACATATGGATTCAAATAACTTTAATTCATTCTAGGTTAAGAGTATTCAATTAAGAGTAAATAATTTTACAAATGAAGGTATTTTCAATTTTGATTTATAGGTGTCCCTGGGACTTCTCTTTAGCAAACAATATGACTAGTGCTATATAACCTGATATTTTGGTGTTTTGACATAAGATTGTTTATTTGTTATTAACTTCACTTGTTTAATAGCTCATTAATTTCAATTATCTCAACAGGTAAAAGATTGCTCTGTATACAGAGACTCAAGGGTTCCAGCTAACAAATTATTTCCCTAAAGTGCCTTTACCTTTTCTTTAATCTATCTTTAATGCAGTAATTACCCTCAGTCTTTCTTTGTTTTGTTCTAAATATGATATTTTTTCCAACTTATGTTTGTAGAAGCTCAACCAGCGATGTGTGTGAACAAAAATCAACTTTAATTTTCTAATCTAATTATTCTATTTTGTAGTTTGACAACTCGCCTCTTGACTCAGTGCTGCAATAGCACTGCCTTTCCTTTAATAATTGATGCTTGAGTTTCTAGGTAGCGGGCCCTGAAGATTTGCCGGTGGCATTGTCTAAACATAAAAAAGACGTCTGCTGCTACAGCTGCAGGGATCGCGGCCACCACAAGCATCCCTGCTGCTCAAGCATCAAACAACCTCACCAACAGTGTGGCCTCTGCTCTACATGCATGGGACCTCCTACATCAACATGTTATAACAAATGGACATTTTGATCTTTCATTGTTTGGGACTTTACGGGACAATGCCTTGCAGGTATTTGTCTAGAGAATTCAGTGTGTTACTTGATGGAACTTAGGGCAGCTGATTTGTTTAAAAACAATTTGATATGCTATGCAATTTGGCTCACCACCAAAAGGCTTGTCGCCTTAAAGCCGCAACATCTCCTCATAATTGGACAGCTGTTAGTCATCATACACAGTCGATCCTAAAGGGCTCCATTGGATGGCTGGTTAGTCAATGATGGGTAAGATCTCCAGAGGGGGACAACCTAAGACAGGCACAGTCGCACGGGACAGTCTCATGTGGCCGACATATCAACCTAAGACAGGAGTCAAGGGCACAGCCTTGATTATCTGATGATGGGTAAGAATGTTGGTTGCACATAGACGTCCTAGAGCATTACCTCTTTTAAAACAAAAAGGGGGAAATGCAGGAGCCCTGTTTGGGGAGATGGCTTGAATTGCAGTTGACTATGAGCCGTCGATATTTGGGCATTGTCGCCTTCCGTAGTCTCACGGGACTTGTCCCGGGATCTCGAGTGACTTGGCCGAAATTGCTGATCGGGTCAGCGCCATTTTGGTGGTGTGTGTGGCGTGTGTTAGTCGTTGTTAGAACCAGAGAGAAAAGTTATCAGAATAAAAAGCTGTTTGTCTCCAGTTTGCCTCTGAACTTCTTCCCGCGGCTCCGTTGCTCCAAGCGCTTAAGGCGGCAACACACTTCACCTGGCATCTTGTGCACAGACGCTGGCACAGACTCTCCAAACAGGGACATAGAATGGATGAAATAAATAGGAAACCAAAAGATGGCTGGTGAAGCTCTTACTGGGCATTGCAAAAGACAATGGTCACCTTGGTCCAGGGAGACCAAGTTTCAAGTACAGATAGGCACTTGCTTCAGGAAGAGTCAAACAGCACACCCAGAGGTGAGGACGCAGCATGGGGACTCTGCCCTGACCCCATGAGCGCTATACCAAGAGCCGCCCAGGGAACACTAGCATGGGATGCAGATGTCAGGAGACCTCCCAGTGCACAGGAGAGAAACCACCCTTTCCTGAGAGACAGTCACGTGGCCCCACACGCCTGCTCTCAGGGCTGGCAGGAGGACTAGGAGGTGCACAAGTAATCCAGGACACTTCACTGACTTGCTCCAGGAACCAGCCCAACAGTGGAAATGGGGAACCTGCAGACCACAGGCAAATCTTACTCTCTCTGCACCACACCAAGACAGGGGAATCATCCATCCACCATAAATTGACCCCAGGAGCATGTTTCAACACAATTCACTCAAAAGTGACCACATGGATGCTGTGACCATAATTCACATCTGGAGTCAACTGTGGAATGAATAGAAGGTGCCAGAGGTAAGACCTATGCTCTAAGGACATGGACAAAGAACATGGGTAAACACAGTCTTGAACTGAAGTGACGTTTACTGTTACACATCCAAGTGACCAGCCTGTCAGGAAAGAACAGCAGCTTATGACAGAAGCTCGAAGTTCCAGGCGCAGATTATACACTTACAGAGCAAAGAAACATCAGAATAGAGTGCTCAGCAGTGAATTAAAAATGAGCTGGGCACAGTGGCCACACCTGCAATCCCAGTGACTAGCGAGGCTAGGGCAGCAGGATTGCAGGTTGGAGGCCAGCCTCAACAACTTAGCAAGACAAGGTCTCAAAATGTAAATAATATTAATAGAAAGACTGGGGATGTGGCTTAGTGATAAAGTGTCCCTAGGTTCAATCCCCAGTCTTAAGAAACAAAGATACAAGACATGAAGTCAGTAACTCTTTGAAGACACAATCATGTGAGAACCCCTAACAGGTGTGATAAGGAAAAACAACCCCAGGAATGAAAGGAGAGTGATCTCCACACACCTGGAGGATGTGAAGACAGAGGGCTGCAATCTCAGTCAGTGGAACTGAGGTGAAATACATGAATTCTCAGAAAAGAACAAACTTCATCTTCCATATCTGTGTGTAACATTTTGAAAGTTATTTTTGACAGTTAAAAAAATTCTACCCTCCAATAAGATGTCAGGTTCAAACATCATCAGCAAGTTAGGTCAAAAGTTAGTTATTTTATTTTCCCAGAAACACACACACAAACACTCCCCAGGCCCTCTCACACACATGCACAGATAGAGCTCCCTTAAATTGTTCCAGGTGGAATACTTACAAGTAAAATATTTAATTGAGAATTCAATCAAGTGAAACAAATTTTAAAATTTAAAATTTTTAAACATAAGTATAAACTTTTTATGTCAGGGGACATATATAAGTCAATTTCATAAATTTGCTAGGCTCTTGTTATGTGTAAGGGCACTAATTATTAGAACATGACCCCTCCGGGGCATAGGGTAGCAGTATTTCAGGTGAAGTATTGGGGTGAATTGGTGCAGTGTGCACAAAGGGCATTTATGGGAGCAGGGAAACCTACTTAAGCAGAGCATCAAAGAAGCAGGTGAACGTTATGCTCAGGCCTCAGGTGAAGGATGAGCCTGCTTTTCTTGCACCTTTTCCAGGTGTGAAACTGCCAGCAGATTTGGTAAGGGAAAGAAATGGCACCAGGGTTCCCTAGGCTACCACAGCCAAGGGCCACAAAGAGGTGGCCTGAAACAGCAGACACTGATGGTCTCAAGGACCCAGAGCCCAAATCCGAAAAGGAAAGCTGTGAGCAGGGCAACCCCCACCCCACCCCAAGCTGCAGGGCCCTCATGCCTCTACCAGGCTGTGGACAGCTGGCCCTTTTGGCTCTCTCAACTGTTGACCCCTGGTTTGGCCTGTCCCATGGCACTCTCCCAGTGACCACCTTTCTCTAAGGACTGGGACATTATAGAGGCCTACCCTTGCAGGACCACCTGGCCATGGTGAACACACCCATGACGCCCTCCTTCACCCCTGAGGCCCTGGGGAGAAACATGAACGCATTTCATCAGGTGGAAGACACAGCTCACCCCCACACAAGTGGCAAGGATCACCTTTCCTTGGCAGGGAAAGATCCTCCCTGTACACATTATTTCATCTTCAAAATAAGTGCTATGAAACCAGTGGATCCTTGATGTATCACTGGCTAGAATCAGGGTGCAGAGGTCTTTCTGCCCTGGTCAGAGAGCAAACCTGCCTTTGCAAAGGGGCTCAGAGCTGGGTGAACAGAGCCGTCCTCCCCTGCCTCCTGCCACCCTGGCTCCCAGGCTGGGCTCCCGCTCTGCCTTGGTCTGCACAGGTGTCCTGAATCTAATGCACCCACCCCTCACCCAGGTCTGGAGCCTGGGGTGCTGAACAGGGGCCATCATTTCTGTGTGCATTTGAGAACCCACCGCACCCACCCATCCTTGTGGGTCTCAGCCTCCACTAGCTACAACCAGGTGAACACGGGGTGGCCTGGCTGGGGACCATCAGGAGCAAGCACAGAACAGGGAGAAGTCCAGCAGAATTTTCCTAAAAGAAGGCTGAACACCAGCACTGCAGGGGGCCTCTCGAGCTAAATCCCAAGTCCTGGGACAAGCAGTGAGGACACTAATTGGTCAAGGAAAAGGCAGGACAAAGGGTGAGGAAAAGGAGACTCCAAGTAAGAAGGAAGCAATGGAGCAGAGGTGCAGTGATGAGGCCTGGAGACTCACCTCACAGGGATTCCTGTTGGCCCTCTACTCCTGGCAACTGGAACTGGAAGAAGAAGGCTCTGGGGCCCTTTGATTGGCAGGCGAGTTTCTCCCTTCCCATTGGCCCAGGATGCCTGGGGGGACCAGGCCAGGGAATGCTGATATTGCTCACCTTGGCATTGGTCTCACCTGGCCCCTTGTAGCCTAAGGAGCATCAGCTGTTTCGCAGCAAGGTTCTGATGTAGGGGTCCTGGGGCTTCTGACTACAGCAAGTCCCCAACCTCTCCAAAGTGGCTGATTGGGGTCGGGGTGAGGATGGCTCCAAGTGCCTGACCCCATTTGTGTCTAGCATGTCATAGGACCAAGGAGCATTGGTGAGTGTTGGCACCCAGGTGCTGAGCCAGCCTTCAGGGTTCCAGGGCTGGTCAGCGCTTGGTCCTGGGCTATGGTCTGCACTCTGCCCCAGCTCGGGTTCCATACCACAGCCGTGTCTGGAGGACAGAGTTGAGGACTCGGCCATGGCATCTGGAGGCATCACTGCAGGGGACTCCACACCAGCCATCACCTGTCTTCCTCGGTTTCTCCTTTTCACCACTGGTGTACATTCCCCAGAGTTCTGTTCAGTGTACTTGTTTTTGAACATAATGCATAATTGCGTGGCTTGGTTCTTTTTGTTACCAGCCCATCACCCACCGTGGCCATCACCACCATCGCCTCTCCACCGTGGTCGTCTTCACCACCATCTTCTTTCTTTTGGTTCTGGGGAATGAACCCAGGGTGCTGAACTTCCGAGCCACATCCCCAGCCCTTTTTAAATTCTTCATTTAGAGACAGGGTCTCACTAAGTTGGTGAGGATGGCTTTGAACTTGTAATCCTTCTGCCTCAGCCAATGAAATTACAGGTGTGGCCACCGTACACAGCACCATAATCCCTCTCATTGTCACTACCATCACCTCCACTCCCATCACCTCCACCGTCACCTCCATTTCTCACAGAAGCTGAGCCCAGTGAGGTTAAGCTTCTTGCTGTGGCCACACAGGTGGTCTAGATAGAGCCCCAGTGATGCTGAGCAACACGGCACTCACCTGGAAGCTGACCAGCCTTGATCCTCCTATGGGGACCCTGAGGCACCTCTTAGAGACTGTTCTTAAGACAGAAATCAAGACACAACTTTGTGACATGGGAGCCCTGGCCCAGCTGAGGAGGATTTAATGGTGCTGGTGAGGACAGGTGGGTGTGGGTGAGGAGGGTGCCTGGGTACAATATGATCAAGTGCTTGGAGAGAAAGACCTTGAGTCTCTGGGCTCAGGCTCACTGGGCCAACTGAGCTACCTGCCCATGGACCCAACGGGGCCTTTGCTAACCCCTGACCAAGGATAGCTTGGCAGGCGACAGGGGACTGGCCACGCAGAAATCTGCGACTCCCCCTCTACCCCACAGTCACCCCTGTGCTGCAGAGAACCTGGAGGAGGCACTGATCAGATCAGGAATGAGAATTCCCAGCAGAGGCCCCCAGGGCAGGGGGCTGGATTGGGCTCAGGGAAGGTGAAGCCACCCTGCAGGTAGGTGGTGAGGGTGGTCAGAAGGAAGGGGCAGAGCAGACACCTGAGGAGCCACAGGGGTAGCTGTAAACCCCTGTGGGTCCAGTGGCCACCTCTGTGCAGGCCACATGTTCAAGAGCAGCCCGGGGGTCTTCATACTCAAATGCTCCTCCTTCTCCTTATCCCAACATTTCCTCCTCCTTCTCAATCCTCACTCCCCTTCTTTCCTCCTTATCCTTCCTATTCCTTTCTCCCTCCACCCTCCTCCTCCTCTTCCTTCTTCTTCCTCCTCCTCCCTCCTCCCCCTCCTCCTTCTCCTCCTGTCCCCTCCTTCTCCTCTCTAAGGTGCCAATGCATTTTATTTGCAGACCGCTGGCACTCAGCTTTTGAGGACCAACGTCTTTATAAATTCCTATAAAATGTTCACATTGCCAGTCTGTGGCGGCCTCCTCTGCACTGCCCACCACTCAGGGCGCTTGGTCCCAGGTGCACACTTGAGGGTGACCCGCGGACTCTGGCTTCCAGGGAGCTTCACCTTGGCGCGGAGGGTTCCTCTGGCGGGGATCCAGGAGTTTGGAGCTGCTGCAGGCGAGCAGGAAGCCCTGGGGCTGGCGGAGGCTGGCACCTCCTGCTCTTCTCTCTGGAGGACTCGGGAGGATGCGGCGCCCTGTGCCTAACACCGGGGTCCTCCCGACTGTTATTAGGTTCAAATATAAGGAAGCCTCTGCTTCTAAGTAACACAGGCAACCCCTCTTTAGATTCATAGTTGTTCTAGAACTACAGAATTTAATTCAAGAAAACATAGGTCCCATGAAATACTTAGAAGTTTTATAAAACTAAAATCTAGTTTCCCCCGATAAATCGTACTTTAAGCAAAATCCTCCCAATGCTTCTGAAATAATACTAAAAGGGGCACCTGATTATACAAGAGCAATTAAAACTATTTATTTTGTTGTCGCCTGAAGCGATGGCCGCTTGGAGCAAAGAAGCCGCGGGAAGAAGTTTAGAGACGAACTGGAAACAAACAGCCATTTATTCTGATAACTTTTCTCTCTGGCTCTAACTACACCCTGACACGCCGTCCACGCTCCTCTAACCTCCAAAATGGCGCAGACCTCATCCGCAATCTCTCTCAAGTCCCTCGAGATCTCCGGCCAAGTCTCGCAAGATCCTGGGCCAAGTCCCGTGAGACTACGGAAGGCGCCAATGCCCAAACATGTCCATGGCCCGTAGTCAACCACAATCTTAGCCATCTCCCCAAACAGGGCTCCTGCATTTCCCCCTTTTTGTTTTAAAAGAGGTAATGCTCTAGGACGTCTATGTGCAACCAACATTCTTACCCATCATCAGATAATCAAGGCTGTGCCCTTGACTCCTGTCTTAGGTTGATATGTCGGCCACATGAGACTGTCCCGTGCGACTGTGCCTGTCTTAGGTTGTCCCCCTCTGGGGATCTTACCCGTCATTGGCTAACCAGCCATCCAATGGAGCCCTTTAGGATCGACTGTGTATGATGACTAACAGTCGTCCAATTGTGAGGAGATGGTGCGGCTTTAAGGCAACAAGCCTTTTGGTGATGAGCCAAATTGTATAGCATATCAAATTGTTTAAACAAATTAGCTGCCCTAAGTTTCATCAAGTAACACACTGAATTCTCTGGACAAATGTCCGCAAGGCATTGTCCCGTAAAGTCCCAAACAATGAAAGATCAAAATGTCCATTTGTTATAACACGTTGATGTAGGAGGTCCCATGTATGTAGAGCAGAGGCCACACTGTTGGTGAGGTTGTTTGATGCTTGAGCAGCAGGGATGCTTGTGGTGACCGCGTTCCCTGCAGCTGTAGCAGCAGCCGTCGTTTTTATGTCTAGACAATGCCACCGGCAAATCTTCAGGGCCCACTACCTAGAAAATCAAGCATCAATTATTAAAGGAAAGGCAGTGTTATTTCAGCACTGAGTGAAGAGTCGAGTTGTCAAACTAAAAAACAGAATTATTAGATTAGAAAATTAAAGTTGATTTCTGCTCACACACATTGTTGTTTGAGCTCACACAAACATAAGTTGGCAAAATATCATATTGAGAACAAAAGAAAGAAAGACTGAGGGTATTTGCTGTATTAAAGATAGATTAAAGAAAAGCTAAAGGCACTTTGGAGAAATAATTTGTTAGCCGGAACCCTCAAGTCTCTGTATACACAGCAATTTTTTACCTGTTGAGATAATTGAAATTAATCAGCTATTAAACAAATGAAGTTAATAACAAATAAACAATCATGTCAAAACACCAAAATATTAGGTTATATAGCACTAGTCATATTGTTTGCTAAAGAGAAGTCCCAGGGATACCTATAATCAAAATTGAAAGTACCTTCATTTATAAAATTATTTACCTAAATTGAATACTCTTAACCTAAAATGAATTAAAGTTATTTGGATCCATATATATATATATATATATATATATATATATATATATATATATATATTCTTTTTCATAAGCACTTTGTTCTTTGTGACATCACACTGGACAGACGAACAAACATACAAACATATATTTTGTGACGTCACATTAACATGAAATGTAGACAAATGTACAGACATAAAGACATGTATAAAAAGAAAAATAAATAAAATTGTGTGCACACTAAAAAGAGATCTCCTCGTCCCGGCCGGGAGGAATGACTCTTGAGTTGTGAAACATTTTGAAGGACACTTTTGAGGGAATCATTCTATATCTTCATCTTGGTCTTCTTGATTTTGTACCTTCTTTAATAATCTTGATTCCTCAACAACTACATCTTGATCATTTTGCTGTGGTACCTGTTTTATTAATCTAGATGGTATCCATATTGGAGAGGATTCGTGTTTTGGAAAAACACAAACAGATCCTCTCCCCCAAATTAATACTGGATCTGGACCCTTCCATGTACCTGAAAGAACATCCTTCCAGTAAACCAAGGGTTTATGTTGTTGGTGTGGATTCCAATGTCTGTCTCCAGCAGAATAACCATTAGAGTCTAAAGTTAAAAAATTTAAGGTAAACAGGGCAACTGCCAATCTGTCCTTAGGACTTTTCCAATTTCCTTCTTTTTGTTTTAATAACATAATTTTCAGTGTGCAGTTTACTCTTTCAATAATGCCCTGACCCTGAGGATTGTATGGGATGCCCGTTTTATGGGATGTGTTGAATTTTGCGCAAAACTGTTTGAAAGATGAGGACGTATATGCGGGGCCATTATCTGTTTTAAGCATTTTGGGGATGCCCAATGCAGCAAAAGCTTGTAAACAATGAGATGTGACATCTTTAACTTTTTCTCCAGAATGTAAGGAAGCAAAAATCATGACTGAGCATGTATCTATGGTTACATGAATAAATCACAATTTTCCAAAGCTTGGCTCATAAGTAACATCCATCTGCCACAAATGATTGGGCATTTACCCATCTGCCACAAATGATTGGACATTAATCCTCTAGGGTTAACACCAAAATGAGGATTGGGCAAATGTGTCATACAAGATTTACAATCTTTTACAATTGTTCTGGCTTGCTCTTTTGTGATTTTAAACCCACGTTGCAAGGTGGTGCTGTTGACGTGAAACTGGGAATGAAATAAAGTAGCTTGTTGTAGCGCTGAAAGTATAAATATTGTTTTTGTAAGTTCATCAGCCTTTTGATTACCTTCATGGAGGGGGCCAGGCAAATTAGTATGTGCTCTAATATGGCCTATGAATAGAGGTTCTTTTCTTGCCCACAAAAGTTTTTGAATTTGATAAAACAATTTAAAAGCTAGAGTATGAGGTGCTATTGGTCCTGCTAACTCTAATTTTGGGACGGCTTGTACAACATAGTAGCTATCTGAAAAAATGTTTATGGCCTGTCTCTAAAATTTTCCAGAGCTCTTACCACAGCTTCCAATTCCACTAGTTGAGCTGATTTGTGTGCAGTTATGTAAGTCATATTTTCTTTTGTAATGACTATTGCAGCAGTACCATTTGAGGACCCATCTGTAAATACATTAAATGCCTTAGGAATAGGTTGATTTTTTATTACCTGTGGAAATATAATAGGATAATTAATACAAAAAGATAATATAGGAGACTTAGGAAGGTGGTTATCAAAATTTGCAGAGGTAGAGCATCTAGCTATAGCCCATTCATTATCGTTGAAGCATAAATATTCAATCTGTGACGATGAATAGGGAGTAATAATAGTAGCAGGGTGAATGCCTAATATTTTAGTAGAAGTTTTAAGTCCTTGAAGAATAAGTTTAGCCACCATGGAGGTATAAGACTCAATTATGCTTTTAGGAGAGATGGGCAAATGTATCCATAATAAAGGCCCTTGTTGCCAAAATACTCCTGTGGGTGTATATTGTGAAGAAATAATAATCAATATCAGTGGTTGAGTTAAATCTGTCACAATGAGCTCCTTCAATGGCTTTTTCTACTAACTTTAAAGCTTTCCTAGCATCTGGAGTCAGTGTTCATGGTGAGGATGGATCAGGGTCCCCTCGAAGGATATCAAATAAAGGTTTTCATTGGCCAGTAGTGAGGTTTAGTGTAGGGCGCGAAGCCAATTAATGTCTCCCAGCAGTTTTTGGAAATCATTGAGGGTGGTTAAATGTTCTTTATTTATTAAAATTTTTTTGGGTCGAACAAAGGTATCCATGATTTTAAATCCTAAATATAATATGGGTGATCTGGTTTGAACTTTTTCTTCTGCTATATATAATCCGTATTTTTTTAAATTTTCTACCACGTCACTGAATATATTGAATAAGATTTTTTGATTACGGTGGGCCAGTAAAATATCATCCATGTAATGTAGACACATGAGGTTTGGATATTTACTTTTAATGGGTTGGATAGCTTTGTCCACATATATTTGGCATATGGTGGGGCTATTAGCCATTCCCTGTGGCAAAGCCTTCCATTGATATCTCTGATCAGGGCCATTATTGTTAATAGAAGGAACTGAATAAGCAAACCTGGGGGCATCCAGAGGATGTAGGGGAATAGAAAAGAAGCAATCCTTTATATCAAGACTAATAACATGGAAACTTTTTGGAATAGCTACAGGATTCGGAAGTCCAGGTTGAGTAGGTAGGGCCCATGACTTGCATGGTTTTATTAATTTGTCTAAGATCATGTAATAATCACCATTTTCCTGATTTTTTTCTTGATCACAAATATGGGGGAATTCCAGGGAGAGGTGGAAGGTTCTATATGTCCTACTTCTAATTGTTCCTGAACTAGTAGGTGGGCCGCTTGTAATTTCTCTTTAGATAGGGGCCACTGAGGGACCCACACTGGCTTATCAGAAAGCCATGGTATTTTCAAAATTATTTTCTCAGTGGCCCCGAAGAAAAATGTCTTTTTCCTATATGATAGTGATTTCTTTTTTTTTTTTTTTTCAAGCACTCTGCCGCTGAGCCACAACCCCAGCCCCTGATAATGATTTCTTTTAGGGTTAAGCTTACCCTGTATTTTTTGATAATGATTTCTTTTAGGGTTAAGCTTACCCTGTATATTTTCACATTTAACACCTGCAGGTTTGGTTGCAAGGTGTACTCCCATTTGTTGTAAAATATCTCTTCCCCATAAAGTAACTGGTAGGTTAGGTAAAACATAAGGCTGAAACGTTCCTTTATGTCCTTCATCATCCTCCCATTTTAAAATTACTGTACTTTTTCTGGGAGGTTATTATATCCCAAGCCTCTTAAACTGGTTGAAGCTTTTTGCAGAGGCCAGTGTTTGGGCCATTGTCATAAATTAATGATGGAAGAATCAGCTCCAGTATCTATAAGTCCCTCCATTTCTATTCCTTGGATTCTTATTTTACACATAGGCCTCCTAGTACAGTCTCGAACCCAGCAAGCCATGGGTCTCGAATCAGTGGAACAAAATCAGCAGATGTTGCCACTTTCCTGAGTCTTATGACTGTGATGTAACCACAAAAAGTTAATGTATGCTGCCAAAAAATATGTATATATACTTGCAAAAAAGAAAGTAAAGAGAAAGTTCAGCAGCCTGACTCGCGTGTTTGTGTGCTGATTTCCCTGTCTCCACCACTGACTCCTTACCCTTGTGCTGCGTCACATGCTCGCATTACACCCCCACCGTGCGTCCTAGCACCCCCGGCCAATAACCCGACTTCGGCAGCCAATAGCCCAAGAATTCGGCAGTTGCCCCGAACGTTCTGCACTGCACTTCCCACTGAGACCAGACCTCAGTACCTGCTCTTGCTATCTTTTTTCCCTTATTATTATTATTTTTGTAGTTGTAAATGAACAGAATGCCTTTATTTTATATGTTGATTTTTATGTTGTGCCAAGGATCAAAAATAGTTCCTCAACTCATGCTACGCAAGTGCTCTGCCTACAGATTCAGTCCCAAGCCCTTGCTATCTTTTTTTTAAAACCCATGCAATTTTGACTCTGTGTGATACTAACCATTCTTACTGGGCTGAGGTGATCTCACTGTGGTCATGATGAGCATTTCCCTCATGGTTACTGATGCTCAGAATTTATGTCCCTGTTGGCCATCTGTAAGTCTTCTTGTGAGAAATGTCTGTTGCCCTTTTTTGGGGGGTTGAGGTACCATTGATTGAACTCAGGGGCATCTGAACACTGAACCACATTCCCAGCCCTATTTTGTGTATTATTTAGAGTCAGGGTCTCACTAAAATTCTTAATGCCTCAATGTTGCTGAGGCTGGCTCTGAACTTGGGATCCTCTTGTTTCAGCCTCCGGAGCCATTGGGATTACAGGTGTGTGCTACTGCACCTGGCTGTGTTGCCCATTTTTAAAAATTCTAATTTGTTATATATGACAGCAGAATGCATTACAATTCATATTACACATATAGGGCATATTTTTTTCATGTCTTTGGTTGTATAGAAAGTATATTCACTCCCTGCCTAGCAGATTTGGTAAGGTAAAGAAACAGCACCAGGGTTCCCTAGGCTGCCATAGCCAAGGGCCACAAAGAGGAGGCCTGAACAGATGACATTGATGGTTTCAAGGACCTGGGGACCGATTTCCAGAGGGAAAGCTGTCAGCAGGGCGACCCCCACACTACCCAAAGCTGTGGGGCCCTACTGCCTCTCCCACCCTGTGGGCAGCTGGCCCTTTTGGCTCTCTCAACTGCAGATCCCTGGTCTGACCTATCCCATGCACTCTCCCAGTGTCCACCTTCCTCTAAGGCCTAAAGCATTACAGCAGGCCCACCCTTCTAGGACCACCTGGCCATGGTGAACACACCCATGACGGCCCTCCTTCACCCCTGAGGCCCCTGGGGAGAGACATGAACGCATTTCTTCAGGGTGGAGGACACAGCTCAACCCCACACAAGTGGCTAGGATCACCTTTCCTTGGCAGGGAAAGATCCTCCCTGTACACATTATTTCATCTTCAAAATAAGTGCTATGAAACCAGTGGGTCCTTGACGTATCACTGGCTAGAATCAGGGTCCAGAGGTCTTTCTGCCCTGGTCAGAGAGCAAACCTGCCTTTGCAAAGGGGCTCAGAGCTGGGTGAACAGAGCCCTGCCTCCTGCCACCCTGGCTCCCAGGCTGGGTCCCCACTCTGTCTTGGTCTGCACAGGTGTCCTTAATCTAGCGCACCCACCCCTCACCCAGTTCTGCATCAAGGGGTACTGCACAGGGGCTTTCACCTCTGTGTGCATTTGAGAACCCACCTTCCTGAGGACAGCAGCTGAGGACCTCACCCTGTTCATGATGTGACTGTGCAGGTTCAGCATGGTCTCCACGGGGTGGCAGCCCTGTCTCCCAGGGCTGGAAAACCCACCAGACCCCATTTTCCACATCTGTCATATGCTCAGGGCTCTGGCAATCAGTGCTGGCTCCATTTCTAAGGAGAGTCTGTGCTCCCTGTCAGTGCTCTGAGATGCAGGGATTTGCAATGAGGCCTGACATCCTGGTCCACCTGCAGTTCTCCCAGCTCCAGGCATCCCCCCTGCTCAGCCAGGGCATGGGTGAAGGTGCTCAGAACCAGGTTGGGTCAGCACATTTCCTGCCCAGTGTTAAGACACAACCCCAGCCCCCAGCGTCTCCCCTGCCTTCTCCCCTGAGATGGAACACAGGAAGCACTCACCTGGAGGGACAAGGCAGCCCTGTGCAGGGGAGTGTAGGAGGACCTGGGTCATCCAGGTCCATAGTTATAGTAATAGGGCTCCCAGTTCCCGAATCCACAGGGACACCTTCATTTTTCCTGTGTGTCAAGGACAGTGTCTGCATGGAGAGTCTGGAGCATCTCCAGAGAGAAGCACTTTTTATGTCCCATTTTATACTCGGGGATCACATTTTATACACAGCCACTTCTGGGAGATAAATGATAAATTTCAGCAATTAGTGGGAAGATGGTAATGAGCAACGGAACAGAAGTAAGGAACATTCTCTGTATTCCTGTGGAAAACCTTAGTTCAGAACCCAAATCATAGCAGGATGGGGAAGGAGTCCATGTGGACTAGATGGGGAAGGCCCACCTCAGTGAACGTGGACCTCCACTTGCCCAGGGGACAATAAGGAGAAATACTGAGGCCAGGCTAGTCTCCTTCCAGCCAGGCAGCTGCTTTTTTGTGCTAGGCCTCAGCCCAGCACAGGCTCTGGCAGCCCCAGCATCTCAGACCTTCTGCCTGGCACTGGGATCCACACCTCGGGCCTCTCCGGTCTGAGGCCTTTGGGCTCCAGTGAGCAACTGTGTTACTGTGGAGTGTGTTTGGTGTCCATCCCTGTTTCTGGGCCAACATCTCCTGAGCTCCATAGAGCCTCCGAAGGGATAATGTCTTTTCCGAGGTCATGAGTGGACACGGGGCTTAAAGTCCCCAGGTGGCTTCAAGACCAGGAAGTCCAAGGCCAGATCAGAGGCCCAGAGTTTCAGCCTCTCCCTCAGACTCCTGAGAGGACAGGTTGGAGGCTAAGTGGGTCAGCAGTGGCCAGTGACTTTGTTATCCATGGCTGCACAGTTGAACTTCCCCAGGAACCCCAAAGTGAAGGGATTAGAGAGCTTCCCTGGCCCCGCATGGGGAGTTCCCTGGAGCTGCAGGCTGGCAAAAGCGTGAAACGTCCTGGCCCTTCCCAGGCTGCCCTTAGCGTGTCTTTGCAATGGCCTCTAGAAAGCCAGTAAGGGTCCTCATTCCTAGAGTTCTGTGGCCAGTGGAGCAGATGTGTGGGATGTGGGGAGGGGATTTGGGAATCCTGCATTCTTGGATGCTGGTCCTGAAGCACAGGACAATCTTGGGGCTTGGACTGCCTCAGGTGTGGGGATCCCTGACCCCTGGGATCTGATGCTACCTGGGGAGGATGATGCCAGAGCTGGTGAGGAAAAAATCCCCACACATGGGGTCACAGAGGCCTGCGATGTGATGCAGGAGCCGAGGACAGTGAAGTTCTCTGCTGCCTGAATGCCAGGCCCTCCAGTTCTCAGCAGGCCTGGTGCAGTGCTGCCCAGCATGTGCCTCAGGGAATCAACACCCTCCCTGATCCACTCTGCTCTCCTATCTCTTTGGAAACCGCAGAACAAGGCTAAAAGTCCAGGCTCATTCCTGGCTCTGAATTCCTCCTGCCTCATTGAAACAGATGGAAAATTAGCAGCTGAAGATTGGGACCAGTGTGTATGAGAGTCCCTCTGAGATGAGGATGTGGGGCAAGGATGCACTGAGTCTTAAAGTAAGTGCCCAGGAGCCATTGAGAGGCAGAGGGCACATGTCAGTGGCAAACATGTCTAGTAGAGTTGACAGGAATTCTTAAGCAATTCTCCACTAAGCAGGACAAGAGGACCCATTTCCTTACCCACCCTCTGAGGGCTGCATTGCCCTGAAACTACCAAACACCCCCACCCCAGGGAAAGACAGCCCCTCTGTATGCAGATGCAAATCAACAATCAACAGAGCAGCAACTGGAACTCTGATAGCATGGAGAGGGGCTTCCATCTGTGCATTTGCTGGTCTTCCCATTTTTCCTCCCTGTGACTCGACCAGGGGTTGGCATAGCCAGGGTCCATGGTCATTTTCCTGAGCCAAGGAGCCTTCACCGAGGGTGTTCTAGGGAGTGTTGGGAGATAACAGAGATGATGTTAAACTGCAGGATTGGAAACATAATAAAATTCATCAAATACTTTACATGTGGCAGCAACCGTACCCCCAACTACCATAACCAGTGAATAGAAGAGCCCAAATCTAGGAAGAAACGTGATTCCATGGAACTGGCTATGTACACACACACACACACACAAAGTCATATGAGTTGAATCATTAAGGAAAAGAACAGGCAATTCATGACAGAAATCAAATGCAAAACACCCACCATGGCCATCACCACCATCGCCTCTCCACCGTGGTCCTCTTTACCACCATCTTCTTTCCTTTGGTTCTGAGGAATGAACCCAGGGTGCTGAACTTCTGAGCCACATCCCCAGCCCTTTTTAAATTTTTCATTTAGAGACAGGGTCTCACTAAGTTGGTGAGGCTGGCTTTCAACTTGTAATCCTCCTGCCTCATCCAGTGGGATTCTAGGTATGACCACCTTGCACAGCACCATCTTCCCTGTCATTGTCACCATCATCCCCGTCATTGTCACCACCATCACCTCCACCTCCATCACCTCCACAATCACCTCCATTTCCCACAGGAGCTGAGCCCAGTGAGGTTAAGCTAGTTGCTGTGCCAACACATGTGGTCTAGATAGAGCCCAAGTGATCCTCAGCAACACAGCCCTCACCTGGAAGCTGACCACCCCTGACCCTTCTATGGGAACCCAGTGGCACCTCTTAGAGACTGTTCTTAAAACAAAAATCAAGACACAGCTTCGTGACGTGGGAGCCCTGGCCCAGCTAAGGAGGGTTTAGATGGTGGTCGTGAGGTCAGGTGGGTGTGGGTGCATGGGTGCAGCAATATTTGAATAACAAGATTTAAGTTCGAGCTGCAATGTTGCCAATGAAGACTTTTAACAGATCACAAAAAGCGTGCACACAAGAGTACTAGCACAAAGGACAAAATAATGCTAGGAATTAGCATAAAGAGCTGCTGATTTAAAGAAACAGAAGACCTGACATCACTAAACAAATTACAAAATGTATTAAACACTACATCCACATAAGTTTTTATTATTGATTATTTTTAAAAGTTATTTGCATAATTAATTATATATTGAATTGTAAATGAGTATTATATACAAAGCCCCTATATTTTAAAAATATTTCATAGTACATTCTTTAATTTTTCTAATTGATTTCCAGATCTAAGTCTCTCATGAAAGCCAGTATAGCTACAATAATGTATAGCAGGGGATAGAGGTGTATAAAATGGAATCAGGCTTAAAACCTGTCTTCAGACAATTTCTTATAACAAAGGCAATGAGATGTCAGGGTAGAAAAATGGAAGGTGAGAAGGGGTGACCCTTGTGAAATAAGTAATAGCTACCGTGCTGAAATTTCATTATATTCTAATAAAGACTGTATTCCCAATAACCTAGTGGTAATTCATAAGTTTACTTGTGTTTCAACATGTTTAGGAAACACATAATGTTAGTATGTTTGTAATAACACATTATAGAAAGTTTAATAAAGAGTGATATGGTTACTGTAATCCTTTAAAGAAGCCTTTGTCCATTTCAAAAGATCAACATAAATTTTTAAAAATAAAGAGGAAATAAAAGTAAGTTGTACACCCCACCCCAAATATATAAGAGCCACTTCCTGGCATTTGTTTTGTCTTTTAAATGCCAGGAGTAAAATGGCCCAGATTTTCAAAGGCAATTAATAATAAATAGCTTGTACAAGGACTTGATTCATTCATTTAGCACCAACGAAAATAAGAGTCAGTATCCCATGGAAGACACAGTTGGGTTTTCCACCATCTCTCAAATTTTACAACTTTTACCTGGCCACAGTGTATAAACATGCAACCTTGTTGCCCCACTAAGGAATCTAAAATTATTTAAGTTTTAAAGTGGCTGCTCAGATGACAATAGCAGAGTTCTTTCCCTTTAAAATAGGGTGGCAATGAACTCTAGCAGGTATCGATTTCTTTGCTCAAAAACAAAAATCTCCTTCAAGGAATAGTTACTTTCCTGGTCCTTCTTAACCTATCTTATAAATTCTCTATTGCACTGTGTGCTTGCCAGTTATTTCAGTGTTTGTCATGAGAACATCCTCCAGGTATCTATTCCTATTTTCTTAATGATAAAGTATGCTTACTTTACATGGTATGCGCTGTCTCTTATTTTTTATTTTTCCTTCATGCTATAACTTGATTATCAAGGCAGAGTGTATCTTTAGATCAAGAAAAAACTGACAAGTAGATCTTAAAAACATATATTTCTTAACCTGAATAACATCTGAAAACCTAAGATTTTATTACATTTTCCACTGAAAAGTCAGCATTGGTGCTTACCTAAGAGCTTAAAATATCAATTTTTGACACAAATCATGTCCCTCAGTACACATGTATTTTCCAAAGAAAATAAGTCCTATTAAAGTAATATTTTCTTATATGCTGATACATTTTATAGCAAATGGAAAATTCTGCACAAACTGAAGGTATGTCTAGTGACAAAATAAATACAGCATATGTAGCTAGCTTATATGTATCTTAGTGTAAAGGCAGCAGTGAACTTGCATCTGTCTTACCATACCACGTTCCACAGAGCTAGAAAACATTTTTTTGCATCAGTCTATGTAAAAGCCTCTGATGTGGTGTTTTCCCCAAATGATATGTACTTTTCCAACTTTCCCAGAAAAAAATATGAAAATTTTATCACCACTTACAATTATTGAACAAAAGTGTTACCACTAATTGTTCTTTTAATTTTACTCTAACAGATTCTTTTTTAAAATTCTTTTATTTGTTTTAATTAGTTATACATGACAGTAGAATGCATTTATGCACTGTGATATGTCATACATAGGTGGGATATAATTTCTCATTTTTCAAAGTGTTCATGATACAGAATCATATTGGTCATGTAGTCACATATCTACATACAGTAATAATGTCTGTTTCATTTCACTATCTTTCCCATCCCCATATCCCCTCCAACATCTCCCTTTACTTCCCTCTACCCAATGTATCGCTAGTGCCCCCCACCTTATTGTGAATTAGCAGCCACATATTAGAGAAAACATTCGGCCTTTGGTTTTGTGGGATTGATTTATTTCACTTAGCATCATATTCTCCAACAGCAACCATGTACTGGCATATGCCATAGTTTCACCCTTCTTTAAAGCTGAGTAATATTCCATTGAGTATATATACCACATTTTCTTTATCCATTCATCTATTGAGGGACCCCTAGGTTGGTTCCATAGTCTAGCTATTGTGAATTTAGCTGCTATAAATATTCATGAGGCTATGTCATTATAGTATGCTGATTTTTAAGTCCTTTGGGTGCAGGAGCCCTGTTTGGGGATTGGCTTGAATTGCGGTTGACTATAAGCCGTGGAGATTTGGCCTTTGTCACCACCCGTAGTCTCACGGGATTGTTGCGGGATCTCGAGGACTTGGCCGAAATTGCTGATCGGGTCAGCGCCATTTTAGGGTGTGTTTTTGGCGTGTGTTAGTCGTTATTAGAACCAGAGAGAAAAGTTATCAGAATAAAAAGCTGTTTGTCTCCAGTTTGCTTCTGAAGTTTTTCCCGCGGCTCCATTGCTCCAAGTGCTTCAGGCAGCAACAGGTGGCGGCCCGTACGGGGAACTTCGGAGCGGACAGGTAAGAACTGAAAGGTCTCTAAAGATGGGTTCGAATATAACTGAATCCCAAGTGATAGAGGCTATGCAAAGACTCCTTGATATACCTGACTCTGTTCTCAGTGAGGAGTATATAGACAAAAGTGAAAGTGATCAAAAAACTGTAGATTCCACTGGGCCAACTGAGACCAGTAAAGAGAGTATTAGAAGAGACCCAAAAATGACAAAAATCCAAGCTATTAAAGCTATTCGGGAGTTATTGGCGAAAGCTGAAGGATACTTGCTCTCACTGGAACCTGGGCCTCAGGATATTGCTGTCAGTGAAATTAGCAGTGGTGAGGAATCTAGTAAAAGTGATCCTGAGAAAATGAGGAAAAAGAAATTAAAAAAGACCGAGAAAAAGGTCCGTCAGGCAGAGGAGTCACTTGTGGAAGTGACTACTCCCCCATGGGTGGAATCCATTACAGAAAATATGAAGGGTATTACTAGGCATTTGCATACCCTAGAAACAGAAATAAAAAGTCTTTCTGATCGCTTATGCGCTCTCGAGGACAACTCACAAATACATTGGGAACCGCCAGCATTTGAAAAGAAAAATGGACAGAGTGTCCATCAGTCAGTAGATTTCAAAACAATAAAAAATCTCAAAGAGGCAGTAATGACTTATGGGCCCCAAGCTCCTTTCACGTTGAGTATGCTGGAGTCCCTTAACAGCTTTAGCTTAACCCCCTCAGACTGGAAAAGTCTATGTAAAGCAACATTAAGCGGGGGGCAATTCTTGGTTTGGCGATCGCAATTCCAAGAACTTTGTATAGAAACGGCTAAAAGAAACGCGGCTGCAGGGTTTGAAAACTATAATATAGACATGCTCAAAGGAGAAGGGCAATTCGCAGACTTACAGGCTCAAACAGATTATGACTCAGATATATATGCTCAGATAAATGCAGCTGCCTTAGAGGCATGGAAAACTGTACAAGGACCTGGGGATCTACAAGGTAGCTTGTCAAAAGTGATTCAAGGACCTAATGAGCCGTATGCCGACTTTGCTGATCGACTTTTGAGAACTGCAGGTAGTGTGTTTGCAGATGTTGACCAAGCTATGCCTTTAGTTGTTCAATTAGCTTATGAAAATGCAAATAAATGGTGCCAAGCAGCCATCAGGCCATGGAGAACTAAAAAGGATCTTTCCGTATATATACAACTATGTAAAGATATAAAAATGGCGCCTTTGTCACAGGAAATGTGATTGCAGCCTCAATGAGAGGTGCTTCCTCTCGAAATTTCACAAAGGCTAAATGTAGACATTATAATCAATCAGGATATTCCAGGCAAAATTATCATAATCAATCAGGCAATTCTAGGCAAAATCCCAAAAAAGAAATAAGATCAAGCTCATACCGTACCCCAGGCCGCTGCCCCAGGTGTAAAAAGGGAAATCATTGGGCCAATAAATGCTATTCAAAATTTGACATCCATGGAAATCCTTTGTTCAGGAATTCAAAAAACGGGGCACGGGGCCCAGTACCCCGGGGCCCACAAATGTACGGGGCATTGCAGAAGGAGTATCCTCAAGCATCCACTCAGATGCTTCCCCGACACAATCCCTACTACCCATCCACTCCCTCGCCAGAGGAACAAGAGGAAATGCAGGATTAGACCTCTGTTCCACCGCCCGAATAGTGTTAACACCTGAAATGGGGGTTCAACTGATTCCCACAGGAGTCAGGGGACCTCTTCCCTCAGGGACTGTAGGACTTATTATCAGGCGTAGTCCTAAAAGCTTATTAGGTTTGCAAGTGACCCCAGGTGTAATAAACTCAGACTACAAAGGGGAAATAAAAATAATGCTTAGCTCACCCCAAAGTGTAAGTTCTGTTAATCAAGGAGATAGAATTGCTCAGTTGCTTCTCCTTCCCAATTTACATAATTCATTTAAAATGGGTATGCCTCAAGAAGGGAACAATAGAGGATTTTGTTCCACTGACTCAAGTCCCATGGCTTGCTGGGTTCGAGACTGTTCAAGGAGGCCTATGTGTAAAATAAAAATCCAAGGAATAGAAATGGAGGGATTAATAGATACTGGAGCTGACTCTTCCATTATTAATTTACGCCAATGGCCCAAGCACTGGCCTCTGCAAAAAGCTTCAACCAGTTTAAGAGGCTTGGGATATAATAACCTCCCAGATAAAAGTGCAGTAATTTTAAAATGGGAGGATGATGAAGGCCATAAAGGAACATTTCAGCCTTATGTTTTACCTAATCTACCGGTTACTTTATGGGGAAGAGATATTTTGCAACAAATGGGAGTACACCTTGCAACCAAGCCTGCAGATGTTAAATGTGAAAACCTACAGGGTAATCTTAACCATAAAAGAACTCATTATCAAAAAGTACAGAGTAATTTTAACCCTAAAAGTAATCATTGTCATAAAGGAAAAAGATATTTTTTTTCGGGGCCACTGAGAAAATAATTTTGAAAATACCATGGCTTTCTGATAAGCCAGTGTGGGTCCCTCAGTGACCCCTATCTAAAGAGAAATTACAAGTGGCCCACCAATTAGTTCAGGAACAATTAGAAGCAGGTCATATAGAACCTTCCACCTCTCCCTGGAATTCCCCCATATTTGTGATCAAGAAAAAGTCAGGAAAATGGAGATTGTTACATGATCTTAGACAAATCAATAAAACCATGCAAGTTATGGGGCCTACTCAACCTGGACTTCCTAGTCCCGTAGCTATTCCAAAAAATTTCCATCTTATTACTCTTTATATAAAGGATTGCTTCTTTTCTATTCCCCTACATCCTCTGGATGCCCCCAGGTTTGCTTTTTCCGTTCCTTCTATGAACAATAATGGCCCTGATCAGAGATATCAATGGAAGGTTTTACCACAGGGAATGGCTAAGAGCCCCACCATATGCCAAATATATGTGGACAAGGCTATCCAACCCATTAAAAATAAATGTCCAAACCTCATGTGTCTACATTACATGGATGATATTTTATTGGCCCACCCTAATCAAAAAATCTTATTTAATATATTCAGTGATGTGGTAGAAAATTTAAAAAAATATGGATTATATATAGCAGAAGAAAAAGTTCAAACCAGATCTCCCATATTATATTTAGGATTTAAAATCATGGATACTTTTGTTAGACCCCCAAAAATTTTAATAAATAAAGAACATTTGACCACCCTCAATGATTTCCAAAAAACTACTGGGAGACATTAATTGGCTTCGCCCTACACTAAATCTCACTACTGGCCAACTAAAACCTTTATTTGACATCCTTCGTGGAGATCCTGATCCATCTTCACCACGAACATTGACTCCTGATGCTAGGAAAGCTTTAAAATTAGTAGAAAAAGCCATCGAAGGAGCTCATTGTGATAGATTTGATTTAACTCAACCGCTGATGTTGATTATTATTTCTTCACAATATACACCCACAGGAGTATTTTGGCAACAAGGGCCTTTATTACGGATACATTTGCCCGTCTCTCCTAAAAGTATAATTGAATCTTATACCTCCATGGTAGCTAAACTTATTCTTCAAGGACTTAAGACTTCTACTAAAATATTTGGCATTCACCCTCCTACTATTATTACCCCCTATTCATCATCACAGATTGAATACTTATGCTTCAATGATAATGATTGGGCTATAGCTAAATGCTCTACTTCTGCAAATTTTGATAATCATCTTCCTAAGTCCCCTATATTACCTTTTTGTATTAATCATCCTATTATATTTCCACAGGTAATAAAAAATCAACCTATTCCTAAGGCATTTAATGTATTTACAGATGGGTCCTCAAATGGTACTGCTACAGTAGTCACTAAAAAAGAAAATATGACTTACATAACTGCACACAAATCAGCTCAACTAGTGGAACTGGAAGCTGTGGTAAGAGCTCTGGAAAATTTTAGGGACCAGCCCGTAAACATTTTTTCAGATAGCCACTATATTGTACAAGCCGTCCCAAAATTAGAGTTAGCAGGACCAATAGCACCTCATACTCCAGCCTTTAAATTGTTTTATCAAATACAAAAACTTTTGTGGGCAAGAAAAGAACCTCTATTCGTAGGCCATATTAGAGCACATACTAATTTGCCTGGTCCCCTCCATGAAGGTAATCAAAAGGCTGATGAACTTACAAAAACAGTATTTATACTTTCAGCGCTACAACAAGCTACTTTATTTCATTCCCAGTTTCATGTCAACAGCACCACCTTGCAACGTAGGTTTAAAATCACAAAGGAGCAAGCCAGAACAATTGTAAAAGATTGTAAATCTTGTATGACACATTTGCCCAATCCTCATTTCGGAGTTAACCCTAGAGGATTAATGCCCAATCATTTGTGGCAGATGGATGTTACTCATGAGCCAAGTTTTGGAAAATTGCGATTTATTCATGTGACTATAGATACATGCTCAGGCATGATTTTTGCTTCCTTACATTCTGGAGAAAAAGTTAAAGATGTTACATCTCATTGTTTGCAAGCTTTTGCTGCATTGGGCATCCCCAAAATGCTTAAAACAGATAATGGCCCTGCATATACGTCCTCATCTTTCAAGCAGTTTTGCGCAAAATTCAATATATCCCATAAAACAGGCATCCCATACAATCCTCAGGGTCAGGGCATTATTGAAAGAGCAAACCGAACACTGAAAATTATGTTATTAAAACAAAAAGAAGGAAATTGGAAAAGTCCTAAGGACAGATTGGCAGTTGCCCTGTTTACCTTAAATTTTCTAACTTTAGACTCTAATGGTTATTCTGCTGGAGACAGACATTGGAATCCACACCAACAACATAAACCTTTGGTTTACTGGAAGGATGTTCTTTCAGGTACATGGAAGGGTCCAGATCCAGTATTAATTTGGGGAAGAGGATCTGTTTGTGTTTTTCCAAAAGACGAATCCTCTCCAATATGGATACCATCTAGATTAATAAAACAGGTACCACATCAAAATGATCAAGATGAAGTTATTGAAGAATCAAGATTAATAAAAAAGGTACAAAATCAAGAGGACCAAGATGAAGGTACAGAATGATTCCCTCAAAAGAGTCTTTCATAATAATTCACAACTTAAGTGTCATTTCTCCCGGCCGGGACAAGGAGATCTCTCTTTAGTGTGCACACAATTGTATTTTTTTTTTCTTTTTATACATGTCTTTATGTCTGTACATTTGTCTACATTTCATGTTAATGTGACGTCACAAATATATGTTTGTATGCTTGTTCGTCTGTCCAGTGTGACGTCACAAAGAACAAAGCGCTTATGAAAAAGAAAATATATATATATATGGATCCAAATAACTTTAATTCATTTTAGGTTAAGAGTATTCATTTTAGGTAAATAATTTTATAAATGAAGGTACTTTCAATTTTGATTTATAGGTGTCCCTGGGACTTCTCTTTAGCAAACAAATATGACTAGTGCTATATAACCTGATATTTTGGTGTTTTGACTTAAGATTGTTTATTTGTTATTAACTTCATTTGTTTAATAGCTCATTAATTTCAATTATCTCAACAGGTAAAAAATTGCTCTGTATACAGAGACTCAAGGGTTCCAGCTAACAAATTATTTCTCTCAAGTGCCTTTACCTTTTCTTTAATCTATCTTTAATGCAGTAATTACCCTCAGTCTTTCTTTGTTTTGTTCTAAATATGACATTTTTCCAACTTATGTTTGTAAAAGCTCAACCAGCGATGTATGTGAACAAAAATCAACTTTAATTTTCTAATCTAATTGTTCTATTTTGTAGTTTGACAACTCGCCTCTTGACTCAGTGCTGCAATAGCACTGCCTTTCCTTTAATAATTGATGCTTGAGTTTCTAGGTAGCGGGCCCTGAAGATTTGCCGGTGGCATTGTCTAAACATAAAAAAGACGTCTGCTGCTCAAACATCAAACAACCTCACCAACAGTGTGGCCTCTGCTCTACATGCATGGGGCCTCCTACATCAACATGTTATAACAAATGGACATTTTGATCTTTCATTGTTTGGGACTTTACGGGACAATGCCTTGCGGGTATTTGTCTAGAGAATTCAGTGTGTTACTTGATGGAACTTAGGGCAGCTGATTTGTTTAAACAATTTGATATGCTATGCAAATTGGCTCATCACCAAAAGGCTTGTTGCCTTAAAGCCGCAACATCTCCTCACAATTTGGACGGCTGTTAGTCATCATATATAGTCGATCCTAAAGGGCTCCATTGGATGGCTGGTTAGCCAATGACGGGTAAGATCCCCAGAGGGGGACAACCTAAGACAGGCACAGTCGCACACGGGACAGTCTCATGTGGCCGACATATCAACCTAAGACAGGAGTCAAGGGCACAGCCTTGATTATCCGATGACGGGTAAGAATGTTGGTTGCACATAGACGTCCTAGAGCATTACCTCTTTTAAAACAAAAAGGGGGAAATGCAGGAGCCCTGTTTGGGGATTGGCTTGAATTGCGGTTGACTATGAGCCGTGGAGATTTGGCCTTTGTCGCCACCCGTAGTCTCACGGGATTGTTGCGGGATCTCGAGGACTTGGCCGAAATTGCTGATCGGGTCAGCGCCATTTTAGGGTGTGTTTTTGGCGTGTGTTAGTCGTTATTAGAACCAGAGAGAAAAGTTATCAGAATAAAAAGCTGTTTGTCTCCAGTTTGCTTCTGAAGTTTTTCCCGCGGCTCCGTTGCTCCAAGTGCTTCAGGCAGCAACATTTGGGTATAATACATGAAGTGGGATAGCTGAGTCAAATGGTACTTCCATTCCCTGTTTTCTGAGGAATCTCCATACTGCTTTCCATAGTGGTTGCACCAATTTGCAGTGCCACCAGCAATGTATGAGTGTACCTTTTTCCCACATCCTCATCAACATTTATAGTTGCCTGTATTCTTGAGGATTGCCATTCTGATAGGAGTGAGATGAAATCTTAGAGTAGTTTTATTTGCACTTATATAATTGCTACTAATGTTGAGCACTTTTTCACATATTTGCTGATCAATTTTATTTATTCTTCTGTGAAGTGTCTGTTCAGTTATTTAGCCCATTTATTGACTGGGTTATTTGTATTTTTATATTTTTTGTCAACTCAACGTGGATGAAAGACTTAGGCACTAGATGAGACCCTGCACCTAATAGAAGAACAAATAAGCCCAAATTTGCACCACATCGGCTTAGGTTCTGAGTTCCTTAGCAAGACTCCTAAAGCACAAGAATTAAAATCAAGAATCAACAAATGGGATGAATTCAACTTTAAAGCTTCTTATTAGCAAAGGAAACAATTAATAATGTGAGGATAGAGCCTGCAGATTGGGAGAAAATCTTTACCACATGCACCTCCGACAAAGCATTAATCTCTAGGATATATAAAGAACTCTAACAGATTCTTTAAAAACATCTTGATACCTTGGATGTTTTTGAATTGCACACTCATAGAACTGGATAAAATATACACTTTTAGTATCTGAATCATGTGGCACATCCTTAACAATGTCCAGAATAAAATCAGTAGAAATAAAACAATTTTCAGAGAATTCATATATGCTGGAATTTTAGTAAAAGGAGCTGCTAACACAAAGATGAGGAGGTTCTGCTCATCGTACTAGTTACATGCTTTTCTCCTCATGGAGTAACTGAGGCTTTCTGGTTTGTTTGTGGGACTTTTGTTTGTAGGAAAGCATATGCATAGGCCCAAACCTTGTTGGTTTCTGTTCCAGAAAATATTTCCCACACCCCTTTTTTCTGATAATACTCAAGGACTGGCTCCGTTTGGGCTTCATAAGCCTCAGTCTCTTGATCACTGTCTCTGGTCTATCATCCTCTTGCTGAATCAGAGGCTCTCCCACCAGATCACCTATTCCCACAGTTTTGGGAGGGTTGAATTTAATGTAGTAGACTTGGCCACTGACTGGTTGAATGCAGCAAACAGTGAGGCACTGTTTAATGACCTCAAAGGGTACATTCAGGTTAATTCCTGTGTCTATCTGATAAACTTTATTCAGGGCTTCTGCCTGTGGAAGTGTCCTTGGAAAACCATCCAACAGCCAGTTACATTGGGTGAAGTTTTTCAGCTCATGGAGGGCTAGCCGAGTCATGACATCATTGGGGATAAGCTTCCCTTGGTCAATGAAAGTCTTGGCTAACACACCAATCTCTGTGCCTTAAAGCACGTTTTGTAGGAGTAAGTACCTGCTGGAGAGGTGCTTCAGGTTGAAGTGTTGGTGATGCTCGAGGACAGGGTTCCCTTGCCAAAGCCAAGAGCCCCCATGATCACTGCATGCCATAGCATTGCGGAAGCCCCCATGCCCTTGACAGAGGACAGGCAGGGTGGACAGCGGGGATATTACTGTAAATATCAGAAAAACTACAAAAACAAAAAAGAAAAAAGAAAAAGAAAAGAAAAGAAATAACATTTCTTTTCTGTCTTTAAAGTGCTTTCCATGCAGACTAAAGCATTTGAATAATGGATCTGAATGCACTGTTGGAGAATGTCCTGGGTCAAAGAGCTGCTCTTAAATTATTAGTACTGGCTTTACAAGTCAAAGACACAAAGGAATCATGCAACCCTCTTGCTACCAGGAGGCCATCTTGTCACTTACCAATTCTGTCCTTCTAGAATACTATCCAAGACACACAAAAAGACCTGACTGATGTGATAAATACACATAAAATGAAAAGACACAACTGCTCTGTGACACTACTCTTGGTAATGTCTGTGCTGTGAGAAAGCACCTTTAGAAAGTGCCTATGCAGCAAGAGAAACGTATCTAAAGATTCAAAATGAATCAACAGTATTGGACAACAGTACAATTCTCATCTCAGAAGCTGCCTCAAGATAAGGTGCATTTTCAGTTAATGTAACAGGAAAAAGAAGCCCATGGGTTTCATTTTGTTGATTGTACCCACTCACAAATCAACCTAAAGTCACCAGATGTGTGGACACAATGAGATTTTTGTTGTCGCTTACAGTCTTTAATTTAAGTGATGATGAGGAAATAGATATATTTAAGAACAAAACCAAACAGCTATTTCTGTCTACATTAGGAGGTGGCACAGGTGTGGGATGCACATTTTGAGTGGCCACTTGTACAACTTCGATAATCCAGAGCATGTCTATGATTCTGGCGGTAAGGTTGCCCTTCTTTACAATCCAAATAATCCCTGTTTGGTGACATTTTCCATATGTGGGGTACTATCTCTGCACAGAACCCAGCTACTTGCCCATGTGTTAAACAAGTTAGAAGGCCTACTGATGTCTCTGGGCAGGTCCCAGGTGTGAGACCCAACGTGCCCCCACAGGCCTTGCTCAGGGCAGCCATCTTGGCCAGCACAGGGAGGGTGTGAACGCTAAAGGTATCCTCCTTCCTCTGTTGCTTAGCCAGGTTCTGTGCATGACCCAAGATCCCCGGGGCCCGGGATGTCAGTGACTACATGGGCGTTGACAGTGGGCACGAGTGCTGCAGCTGTCCTGTTGAGTGTGCCCTTGTCTTTGTCACTTACTTTTTTAAAATATTTATTTATTTACTTTAGTTGTACACAATGCAATGCATTTATGTTTACGTGGTGCTGAGGATCGAACCCAGGCCCTGCACGCGTGAGGCGAGCGCTCTGCCGCTGAGCCACACCCCCAGCCCCTGTCACTTACTTTTTGTCCTAGGAACTGACTGTGCCTCGGGCCACCCTCATTTCACCACACTTCCCACATGCTGTAGTGGAAATGGTAGGCCTTCTATAGGTATTCAAATCAGTGTGGGAGTGGCTTCCTATGCGATTTTTCTCTATGTAAGAGCCAGTTAAACTTATTTTAGTGCAGAGGACTGAACCTAGGGTGCTCTCTGACTGAGCCACATCCCCAGCCCTTTTCATTTTTTATTTTGAGACAGGGTCTCTCCAAGTTGCCAGATTTGGCTTGCACCTGCCATTCCCAGCCTCAGCCTCCAGAGTTGCCAGGATGACAGGCGTGAACCATGACACCTGGAAGTCTACCTGTTCCTTTCTAAATAGATTCATCTTGCAGAATTTTATCAACATGCACTTGTAAAAACATGCTTTCTATGCTTTTGCCTTTTTGTGCTTTTATTTTACTACAAGTATTAAGTAGACCCTGGCTTCTGACTAGAATGTGTTTCCCCTTGAGATTTCCTGTGTGGTCAACATGGTGCCAAGTTCAGGAAGTGCCCCATGTTGTCTGATGGATCAAACATGCCTGATTAACAACCATAGCATGTCCCTTTACAAACTTAGAACACGCGTTTTGTGTATGCACACTGTGAATGCTCACATGTCCAAATGACAATCATGTTCTGAAGTTTTCCATTACATATTTCCTTTCTTAAATTTTATGATCTGATACATGAACCATACTACATGTTGACAGGGTAGGGGATGATGTATTGATAACACTTTGATAATCTGGGACTTGTCTAAACATTGTGTAGTTGTTTATTTATTTAATTATTTTTTTAGTTGTGGATGGACACAACATCTTTCTTTTTATTTGTTCATTTTTATGTGGTGCTGAGGATCAAACCCAGGGCCTCACACATGCGAGGCAAGTGCTCAGCCACTGAGCTACAACCCCAGCCCAACATTGTGTAATTTTTAAGACTCCTCAAATATTTTTTAAAAATCTTTTCTTCTGGCTCTTTAAAAATGCACAGTACATTAGCAGTCTCCAGTTGCTCTAGTGAGCAGAAGCTTGCAGTCCTAAAACCCATCCAGCTCTAACTTGGTACCCACTGTGGCCACTCAAACCCCCAAATCTCTGGTAACCACCTCTGTACCCTCAGCTTGGTAAGCTCAGCCAGCTCAGATTTCTCCTCAGTGTGCATCTGTACCATTCTTTCTGTGCTTGCTTTATCTCCCTGGATGTGTGGGTCTCCAGTTGCAGTTATGTCATCTGACGCTACAATATTGCATTGTGCATGCCAAGTGTTATGCGGTGCTGCATGGGTATCAGTTACTTATCCAATCAGTCGATGGACATCAGGTGGCTTCGTCCTTGGCTACTTGTCCACAGCCCAGATGGTATTTCCACAGGCAGATTGCATTTCCTTTGGATACACACCCAGGGTGGGACTGCTGATCACAGGGTAGTTCTGTTCCTCTTTCTTGAGGAACCTCCATAGTGATTTCTAGCTGACCCCCACTGAAGGGCAAAAATCACACTGGAGACAACAGTGCAGCCAAGAGATTTATTCACCAGGCTTTATGGCTGGTCATAGATAGAAGAAGTATGGGGAGAGAGGAGTCAGGGAGAGGGAAGTGTGCAAGCTTTGGACAGAGGGTTGGTGCCTAGTTGTGCCGGCCTGTGGTCTCTAGAGGTGTCGGCTGGGGCAGCTGCCATTGGGCTGAAGGCTGGAGCTGTTGGCTGGAGCAGCTGCCATCAGGCTGAAGACTGTGAGTCTGGAGCTGTTGCAGTGGCTACTTCTGCTTTGCAGGGATGAGCTGTTGTGTCTGAGCTCCGGGCAGGCAGGGTGACCTTTAAGTCAATTGGCTCCTGCCTGGAAACAGAGTGACCTTTAAGCTGATTGACTCCTGCCTGGAGAAAATGAAACCAGGTTGCTTCTAAGGGAAATTTCCATGGGGGTGGTGGCCTGTTGGCCCAAGCCTATCTCCCACCAACACAGCCAGGGCTCCTTTTCTCCCTGACCTGGCCTGCTCTTGCTTTTTTTTTTTTTTTTTTTTTTTTTTTTTTTTTTTGTAGTTATAAATGGACAGAATGCCTTTATATTATATGTTTAATTTTATGTGGTGCCATGGATCAAACCTAGTTCCTCACACATGCTAGGCAAGTTCTCAACCACTAAGCTACAAATCCAAGCCCAAGCTCTTGCTATCTTTTATCTTTCTTTCTTTTAAGCCCTTGCAATCTTGAGTCTGTTTGATACTAACCATTCTTACAGGGCTGAGGTAATCTCATTGTGGTCATGATGAGCATTTCCCTCATGGTTACTTATGCTGAAAATTTAGGTCCCTGTTGGCCATCTGTTTGTCTTCTTGTGAGAAATGTCTGTTGCCCTTTTGGGGGTGATGGGGTGGAATACCAGTGATTGAACTCGGGGGCACCTGACAACTGAACCACATCCCTGGCCCTATTTTGTATATTATTTAGAGACAGGGCCTCAGTAAGTTGATTAGTGCCTCGATGTTCCTGAGACTGGCTCTGAACTTGGGATCCTCTTGTTTCAGCCTCCAGAGCCATTGGGATTACAGGTGTATGCTACTACACCTGGCTCTGTTGCCCATTTTTAAAAATTCTAATTTGTTGTATATGAGAGCAGAATGCATTACAATTCCTATTTCAGATATAGGGCATAATTTTTCATGTCTTTGGTTTTATACAAAGTATATTCACTCCATTCGTGTATTCATAGATGTACTTTGGATAATGATGTCCATCTCATTCCACCATCATTTTTAACCCCTGCTCCCACCCTTCCCCTCTCACCTTTTTGCCTTTTCTAGAGTTAATTTATTTCTACCTTGCTCCCCCTCCATACCCAACTATGAATCCGCTTCCTTATATCACATTAGACATTTGGCATTTGGTTTTTTGATATTGGCTAACTTCATTTAGTATTATATTCTCCAACTTCATCCATTTACCTGCAAATGTCATGATTTTTATTCTCCTTTATTGCTGAGTAATATTCCATATATACCACATTTTCTTTATCCATTTATCTACTGAAGGGCATCTCAGTTGGTTCCACAGTCCAGCTATTATGAATTGTGCTGTTATAAACATTGATGTGACTGTGTTCTTGTAGATGCTGTTTTTAAGTCATTTGGGGATACACCGAGGAATGGAATAGCTCGGTCAAATGGTGGTCCCACTTCCAGTTTTCTGGGGATCTTCATACTGCTTTCCAGATTTGCTGCATCTATTTGCAGACCCATCGGCAATGTATGAATGTGCCTTTTTCCCCACTACCTCTCCAACATTTATTATTGTTTGTATTTTTAATAGCTATCATTCTGACTGGAGTGAGATGAAATATGAGAGTAGTTTTGATTTGCATTTCTCTAATTGCTAGAGATGATCATTATTTGTTGATTGATTGTATATCATCGTTTGAGAAGTACATGTTCAGGTCCTTGCCACATTTGTTGATTGGGTTATTTGTTTTGTTGGTGTTTAGCTTTTTGAGTTCTTTGTATACCCAAGATATTAGTGCTCTCTCTGATGTGTGAGGGGTAAAAATTTTCTCCCATGATGTAGGCTCTCTATTCACCTCACTGATTATTTCTTTTGTTGAGAAGAAACTTTTTAGTTTGAATCTATCCCATTTATTGATACTTGATATTAGTTCTGGTGCTATAGGAGTCTAATTAAGAAAGTTGGGGCCTAATCCAACATGATGGAGATTAGGGCCTACTTTTTCTTCTATGAGATGCATGGTCTCTGGTTTATTTCCTAGGTCCTTCATCCACATTGAGTTGAGCTTTGTGCATGGTGAGAGAGAGGGGTTCAATTTCATCTTGTTGCATATGGATTTCCAGTTTTTTCACACCATTTGTTGAAGAGTCTATATTTTTTCAGATATATGTTTTTGACACCTTTGTCTAATATAATATAACTGTAATTTTGTGGGTTGGTCTCTTTGTCCTCTAGTCTGTACCATTGATGGATATTGTGGCATCTTTTATAGCATCTTTGTGGCATCTCCTTAAGGATAGGGCCAAATTGGTACAGCTTATGGTGGTCCACCAACAATATGCTGCTCTCAGCAATGATGATTGGGAGCCCCAAGAACTAGGCCACGGTCCTTGACAGGATGTGGAAGTCTAAATCATCCATGGGAAGCCTTCCCAAAGGCGACTGTTCTGTCCCATGTCTTCCCCTTGGCTGCAGCTTGCTGGCCTTCAGTAAGTCCACTGAAGTGCTAGGGTGGTATCCAGTGATGGGTAAGACCCCCAGAAGGGTACAATCTAAGACAGACACTCCCTCATGTAAGATGGGCTCCCATCAATAAAACAGAAAAGGGGAAAAGAAATGTTGGGGATATTAAGAACACGTCAGCCAAAAACATAGCTCTCTGACTTCCTGATATATGGACTTGGCCTAGCCCAGGGGTGTTGCCCTGACACATGACGAAAAATCAAACCACCACAAGGATAGGCTAATGGCTGCTCCTCCAATGTGATCTTCTTGTGTTCCCTATGCTCCCCTAAAACCTTTCTGTTGATAAAACCCTCTCTTTTTTCATGAAAGATATCATGGTGCTGAAAGAGTTAATTTTGACTGCATAGGTTCTCCTATTTACTTGCTGTTCTGTACTTTATTCATATATATGGCCACCAGGTGTAGCTATTTCAATTATTTAGATCCAGACTAACTCTGTAAATTTATCTTTTTTTAAAATTTAAACTAGAAACATAAAAAACATAGAACGAATAACACAAACCTTTTTCTACAAGTACTTAATTCCTAGTTAATAAGCTTTAAGAGTCTTTTTGTGATTGAAAATAAATTTCTTTTACATTTAAAGTAGATATAAATTCCTTAGAGTAAAAAGTCCTTCAGAGTTAACATTCAGCCTTGCCTCCCCCTTTTTCTTGCTTCTAGGTTTTATAAACAATTGCTATAAAAGAAAAACAATAGTGCTTTGGAATCCCAGACAGAGAAAGTTAACTTTTATCAGACAGCCTGAATGGTGTGCAGAAAAAATGGCTTCAGGAAATACGTGAAAAATAAATTTTCACCCAAACTAATTACATAAAAAATGACAAAATTATAATATGCCCAGACAGTCACGGACAGGGCCTTTGAAAGGTGTAAGTGACCTCAAAACCTTGAAATATATAAGATTAAAAATTTAATATGTTTAAAATGTAATCTATAAATTAAGTCATGTTTATAATAAAATCACAAAAAATGTATAAACAATTTGTACTGCCAAAAATTATGCATAAATACCTACAACAAAGTGAAAGTAAAGAGAGAAGATTCCACAGCCTGACTCGTGTGTCAGTGTGTTATTTTCTTCCCCATCACTGCTCCTCTGCCTTCATACTTCACTGAATGCTCGCATTTGTACCCCCTGCTGAGGCTGGACAACCCCAGCAGATGGACAGGTCTATTTTGGTGCCAAGAGCATGCTGGTTTTGTTACTATTGCTCTGTAGTATAGTTTAATGTCTGGTACAGTGATGCCACCTACTTCACTCTTCTAGCTAAGTATTGCTTTAGCTATTCCGGGTCTCTTATTTTTCCTGATGAAGTTCATGACTGCCTTTTCCATTTCTATGAGGAATGTCATTGGGATTTTGATTGGAATCACATTAAATCTGTATAGTGCTTTTGGTAGTATGATCATTTTGACAACACCAATTGTGCTATCGAAGATCAATGTAGATCTTTCCATCTTCTGAAGTCTTCTTTGGTTTCTTTCTATAGGGTTCTGTAGTTTTCATTGTAGAGGTCTTTCACTTCTTTTGTTAAGTTGATTTCCAAGTATTTTTCTTTTTGAGGCTATTGTAAATGGGGTCATATTCCTGGTTTCCCTTTCAGAGGATTTGTCACTGATATACAGAAATGCCTTTGATTTAAGGATGTTAATTTTATATCCTGCTACTTTGCTGAATTCATTTAGTCATTCTAAAAGTTTTCTGGTGGAACTTTTTGCATCTTCTAAGTATAGAATTATATCATCAGAAATAGTGCTAGTTGAGTTCTTCTTTACCTATCTTTATCCTTTTAATTTCTTTCATCTGTCTTATTGCTCTGGCCAGTGTTTCAAGAAATATGTTAAAGAGAAGGGATAAATGAGGGCACCTCGTCTTATTCCAGTTTTTAGAGGGAATGCTTTCAAATTTCTCCATTGAGAATGATGTTGGCCCGGGGCTTAGCATATATAGTTTTTATGGTGTTGATATATGTTCCTGTTATCCCGGGTTTTTCTAGTGTTTTGAACATGAAGGTGTGCTACATTTTGTCAAATGCTTTTTCTGCATCTATTGAGATAAGAATATGGTTCTTATCTTTAAGTCTATTGATGTGGTGAATTACGTTTATTGATTTGGGTATGTTGAACCATCCTTGCATCCCTGGGATGAACCCCACTTGATTGTGGTGCACTATCTTTTTGATATGTCTTTGTATAGAATGCAAGAATTTTATTGAGAATTTTTGCATTTATGTTCATCAGGGATATTGGTCTGAAGTTTTCTTTCCTTGATATATCTTTTTCTGGTTTTGGAATCAGGGTGATATTGGCATAAAGAATGAGTTTGAAAGTGCTCCCTCTTTTTCTATTTCCTGAAATAAATTGAAGAGTATTGGTGTAAGTTCTTCTTTAAAGGACTTGTAGAACTCAGCTGTGTATCCATCGGGTCCTGGGCTTTTCTTGGTTGGTAGGTTTCTGATGGTGACCTCTATATTATTGCTTGAAATTGGT
>CM046672.1:63292820-63370133 GCA_025594165.1 Tamias sibiricus | reverse complement strand
AACAGACACAGTTGATCCTGATGTGGTAAGGGCTCGATTGGACCAATGGTAGTCAATGACGAGAAAGTCTCATGTCGCCAACATATCAACCTAAGACAGGAGTCAAGGGCATAGCCTTGATTATCCCATGGCGGGTAAGAATGCTGGTTGCACATGTAGACGCCTAAGACAGGCACAGTCGATCCTGATGTGGTGGGAGCTCACCCATCTATTTATCCCTCTTTTAAAATAAAAGGGGGGAAATGTAAAAGCCTTAATGAGGAGGTAAGATGGCGGCTGGCTGAGAGCAAAACAGGAGGCGTTTAATTGTTTTCTCCTGACCTTATTGTAATCAACTAAGAATCTTTCTGTGCCTGTGAACACTGTGTGACGCACCTGTAAGTTAGCTTGTGACACGTGTATACTTGTTAAGGTGAAGAGTATTTAAGCAGGTAGGGTTGCAGTTGTGAGGGGGGTTGTTGTTGTTAGAGTTGGAGAGAGAAGTCAGAAGAGAAAGCAGAATAAAGAACCTACTTGTTTCCAGTCTGCCTCTGAATTCTTTCCCATGGTATTGTTGCTACAGGTGGCAGCAGCTGCAGGCTGCAACAGTCGAGGATGCTCCTCAGTGCCCTGCACCACTTGGGGATCTTCATCCCCAAGAATCCACAGTTACACACCTGAAAACCCTGTGGTATTGGAGAGGCTGTGTGCACCATGTCCAGGTGAGCTCTCCCATGACCCCAAGTGTATCTGCCAGGTGCTCTGATGGCTCTGGGGCTCTCATGGCCAGAACTGATGGAGTGATGTTGGTCAGGACATGAGGACACCTGAGCCCTCAAGGTTGTTTGGAGGAACATGGATACCCTGAGAGCTGAGAGCTCTCCTTGTAAGTGGGCTCACCCAGGTCTGGGATCAAGCATTGTGGGCACTGCGACTCCCAGTTTCTCCTGATGTCACATGGCCATTCTGTTCCAGTTACCATCCAGATGTCCATACAGGTGATGGGGCATGGGAAATTGCCCAGGAGAAGCTGCTGCTCACCATCTCTGCTGCCTCCATGCCCCTTGGCTGGGGATTCCCCATGGCAGCACAGCAGATCAGAGCTGGTACATGGGGGCAGGTGGGACCCTGAGACCTATTAGGTGGGTGAGATTCTGGTAGATGAGGGATGGGGTAGGGTGGGAGTGCTGGGCAGGTAACTCACACTGAGTGTCATGTTGATGGCATTAGGGAGAGGCTGAGTGAAGAGGTAGCCATGGCATTGTGACCAGACAGGTTGTTATCTCCTCCTTCACATGGTTTGTGCCCAAAATATGGCAGCCTCTGAACATTCCATCTTAACACTTATGCTTGCATCTGGATGAATCCCCATGGTTGTGGTGAATGTTTTAATGTGTTGTTGAGCTTACTCATACTTTGCTGAGGATTTTGGTATGTGTTCATCAGGGAAACTGTCTGTGGCTGTGTACTTACATCTGCCTGGTTTGGGCATCAGGGTAATGATGTCCTGGTAGAATGAGTTGGAAAGAATATCCAAATGTCCTTCTGTTTTGTTTTGTTTGTCTGTTTGTTTTAATTTTTAATATTCCAGGTATTGCTGTTGGGTTTTACAAGTTTGATAGAATTCAGCTGTTGTGCCCTGAAGTCCTGGGTTTTCTTGGTGGTTATTTCATATTTTTTTTAGAGATCCCACATGAGGGAAAACTTGGTTCTTTCAGGAACTGATCTCATGGAAAATCTCTAGTTCCACCCATTTTCATGCGAACGTCCATGCCCTGTCCCATGCCAAACCATTCTTTGTGGCTGCATGTTGCGCCATTGTGTATAGATTCTATGTTTTCTTCACCCCTTCATCCCAGGATGCTTCTACCTCACCTACCATAACACCATAACAAGCCTGGTGTGTGGAATCTCTCACGTTGACTTTGACTCCCTCGGGTATAGATCTGTGAGTGCTGGGGTTGGAACACGATGGTTCTGTCTTTGTGTTTGGGTAACCTTCATGATGTTTTCTATAGTGGCTGGACTCATTTACCTCTCCACCATCAATGTAATACTTACTTTACCCAAATCCTTGCCATATTTTACTTTCTGTTTTTCTGTAGCCATTCTGACGTGGGTGAGAAAGGACCTCAAAGATGTTTTTTGATTTTAACAAAAAATTTTTATGGATGTTTGTTTTTAAATTGTAAAAAAAAAAAAAAAAAAAAAAAAAAAAAACTTTTTACATTTTCTTTATCAGTTATACATAATTTTGATTTGCATTTCTGATGGCTAGTGGATATTGAACATTAATATTTTGGGCCATTTGTATGTTTTTGAGTAATGTTGATTGCATCAGCCTATTTATTGTGTTACTCATTCTTTTGTGTTATAATCTTTTCAGTTCTGTGTGTTCTAGGTATTAATCCTGTGTTGGATGAATGACTGGAAAAGATTCACTCCTGATTTGTTGGCTGTCTCTTATGTCTGTGATTTGTTTACTGGGCAGAAGCTTTTTCATTTGAAGTAATTCCTTCTCCCAGTTCTTGAGATTACATCCTGAGCTGTTAGACACTATTCAGGAAATTGTTTTCTGGACTGACCTCTTGAAAAATAATTTTTTGGTTTTCATTTAGTAGTTCCACAATTTCAGGTTTGAAATCTTGTTGACTTGATATTGGCATAGGGTAAGAGAGAATCTGATTCTAGTCCACAGGTAGACAACCAGTTTTCCCAGTACCATTTATTAAAGAGACAGTCTTTTTATCAAACTCTTGTTTTCAGTTCTGTTGAGGATCAGATGGTTCTAAATCTGAGTATATTTCTGTACCTTCTATTCCACTACATGTCCTTATGCCAATACCATGCTGTTTTTGTTACTGTGGCTCTATGTTAGATTTTTAAATTAAAATGCCATTAGCATTTCTCTTATTGCTCATAATTGCTTTGAGTATTTGTCTTTTTTGCTTCCATATAAATTTTGGGATTTTTCTTGTTCTGCAAAGATTGTCCTGGTATTTGATGAAGATTTCCTTGAAGCTGTAGACTACCTGCTGTAGTATAGCCATTTCAACATCAGTATTTCTCCCTGCACATGAATATGAGAGGTCTTGTCATCATCTATGATCATCTTTAATGTTTCTGTTTGTTGCTTTTCTTAATTTTAATTGCAGAAATCTTTAACATCATTGGTTAGATCTAGTCTAGGATAATATATTGCTTTTGGAAGTGGTTGTGAAGAGGAGTGTTTCCTGACTTGTGACATCATTTTTTTTATTGAGGTTACTATTTTTAGCATGTTGATTTTTGTAAATGCCACTTGGCTGAGTTCAATCATTTCTGTGAGACTTCTGGTGGGCTCTGTAGGGGTTTCTAGGTTTGGAGTCATATCACCTGTAATCAGGGATAGTAGTACTGTTTCCTTTCCTAGGCATCTCCCATGTATGCCTCTCTCTTGCCTGACTGCTTTGGCTGAAGTTTCCAATACTGCATTGAATGGAGTGGTAGGAGTGCACATTCTCATCTCATTCCTGATTTCAGAGGAAATGCTACCAATCTCCCCTAGTTTGACTGTTGTTGGCTTTGGGTTTGTCATGTGATTTACTCATAGTTTTTATTGTGAATAGACGTCAAATTTTATGAAAAGCCTTTTTCTGCATCTGTTGATGGTGATGTGATTTTTATCCTTGATTCCATTTTATTTGGTGTCCCTGGAATGAAACCAATTTGCTCATGATGTATGATCCTATTAATATGTTGTTGAATTCAATTTGCAAAATTTTATTGAGGATTTTGGCATCTGTCCTTCAATGGACTATAGGTTTTGTTTGTTCCTTTTGTCCTTCAGGTTTGGATAACTTTGTTAACACTGGCCTCATAAATCACATTTGGAAGAGTTTCTTCTGTTCCTTTTTTGGAAGAGTTTGAGGAGCACTACTATTTTTGAAAGGTCTCATAAAATTCAGCAGTGCATGGTATGTTCTTTGATAAGCACATTTCATTACTGATTGGATCTCATTGCTTATCATTGATCTAATAATTTTTTCATGCAGTATTGATTCGGTTTTGGTAGGTCACATGCCTCAAGACATTTGTAAATTTCTTTAAGATTTTTCAATTTATTTGCATAAAATTTTTAAAAGTACAACATGTTCCTCTGGATTTCTGTGGTATGTTTTGAATATACCCAATTTAGTCTCTGAGTTTCGTTGGATCTTCTCTTACTTTGCTTACTTTGGCTAATGATTTGTCAATCTTATCTTTTCAAATAACCAGCTCTTTGTTTCAATGATGCCTTGTATTATTCTTTTCATCTCTGTTTTTGCTCTGATTTAACTTATTCTCCCAAATTTTGAGTTTGTCTTGTTATTTCCAAGACCTGAGAGGCACTGTGAGGTTATTTGTGATCCCCTCCCCTTTTATTGTAAGTACTCAAAGCTTCTCTCCTTCACCTGCTTCAGAAAACCCACAGGTTTTTGGACGATGCCTCCATTTTGATTTAATTCTAGGAATTTTTAAAAATCTCTGATTTCTTCAAAGGTCACACTTTTCAAAAGTGTTTTGTTCAATTACCATGTGTTAGTATAATATCTGCCAATTCTCTTGCTGTTGATTTCTAGTTTCATTGTGGTTTTGTCTGATAAGATATGAGAAACTATGACAATATTGTATTGAAGACTTGATTTTGGCCTAAAATGTGATTTTTGTTTGTTTGTTTGTTTGTTTGTTTGGGTCTGGATGATCTACTGGTGAGTAGGGTTTCAGCTGCTGTTTCTGTGTTGAGACCTCTGTCTCTCTCTTTATGTCCTATAGTGCTCACTTCATGAAACTGGATGCTTCCGTGTGTTTGATGTACACATATTTACAATTATATCTTCTTGGTGGATGGTTCATTTACAAGATGTACCGAGCTTCTTTTTTTCTTATGGCTGCTATTGGTTTGAAGTCTACATTGTGTAATGAATCCAGCTACTCCTGCTTGCCTTCAGATTCCATTTGTTTGTAATATCATCACTCTTCACTCTGGTGCTGTCAGGCTGCAGATGACTCTGACTGTGCGGTGAGTTTCTTGGGGACAAAAAAGAATTGGGCCTTTGTTCCATTCCTTCCAGCTAATCTTCCTCTTTTAATTGCAGAATTCATACTGCTGAAGTCAGGTATTTGGCCGGGGGTGCAGCACTGGCATGGTGAGGGACCAAAGCCTCATGTGTAATGTGGCACGGGGGTGAAGAGTCAACGAATGAGAAAAGCACACACCACAAGGTCTGGAGGCTTAACTCTAAATTTACTTTTTTGGTTCAGTTTATATAGCCCAGTAAGCACAGCAATTCACAGTACAGCTTTTGAAGTTACATCAAAGAGCTTCAGAGTTATACATTCTGGGGGAAGCAGGATGTTTTTCTATGTACATTTTACTGATTAAACTTATCCAGAGATGTAGGAAAAGCATATATTGATCAATCTTAAATGTCAAGAACAACATATGGCAACACAAAACATGTTTTCACATAAACCTATTCCCATAACCCCTTAAGTCTAGGCAATACCACTCATAATGTATTACAGCTAGATTGCCCTAATGCATCTATTTAAACTTTAACTGAACTCTAACTCCTAGGCTCCTTTGTTCCCTGTATAATGACTTTGTTTTGAACTCAGGAAAAGGAAGTATGGTTATTTTTCAGAAGTTGAGTTAACAAGTGTTGTTTCATTGATCAAATGTCAGATCTAAGTGGTCTCTACCATGGAAAACATATATATCCTAAACTACTTAAAATAATAAAAGGAGTCCTAATCAATCACAAGGAGACACTTAAAGGTTTCTCATAGTGCACATGATTATGACAAGGAAAGGTTAAACCGTGGGCATTTGCTGTGCTCATGATTACAGCAAGGAGGGGTTAAGCAATGAGCACTTGCAAAAGCTATTTTCTAACTAGAAACCTGTTTTACTAGTGCAACTTAAGGAAATTTTTTCATGCTCCTGGCTCAGACTCCACAAACAATTTCCAGAACCAGTTTCATTCTTAATAATTAATGTGTCAGACCTGATGGACATATGAGCAGAAAACAAGACAGCAAGAATGTACAGAATCAGAATTAGCCACTCTAATGCCATGTTTATGCTACATTCCCCAAGTGGAGAGACCTAGCTCATAATTAAGGAAGAAGCTTTGCTCATCCATTTAAGAGGAAGATGTCACATCATACCACTTATATTTAGTGTTATTGAAATATATGTACTAGTTCACATCACTGATTTTCTTTGGTTGTTGTGAATAATCTGTGCTCATTATTTTCTCCCTTATTCATCTTGTAGGGTTTATGATCTACTGAAACACTATTGCTTATGTCCTCTTGGTGAGACATTTTCTTTCCGGAGCTCTTGTGGTTGTGTTTATCTCACTTCCTCATTTTACCATAGGATTCATTTCAGTATTTTTGTCATGATGGTTTAGAAATCAGAATTCCTCCAGGTTATGCTTATCTTGGATAGTATTTATTTTTATAATTTTAAAGTATAATTCTGCTGGACCTTGTGATCTAGTTTGGTAATTGCTTTCTTTCAGAGAATAAGGGTGTTATTTCACCTCCTGCAGCTGTTCAATATTTCTGCTGAGAAATCAAAATTACTCTAATGGGCTTGCTATTATAAGTGATGTTGTCAGTGACTTACTGTTTTCCTCTTAAACCTCTGAATAGACTTTATTTTACATTTCAGTTTCAGTTTTTTGGAAGGACACCTCATATTTAAACCATAATAGATGAAGGGCCCAATAAAATGTTGAAGTGAACAGTCACTCCTGTCCACATGACCAATGGCCACAAAGGCAGTATTTTCATATAAATGAAAGGTTCTTTTCTGGTCATGTGTATTTGGGTTTCTAAATGCATTAAGTACCTAGATGTTCATAGCATTCACAAGATTTGGGAAGTTTTCTGCCATTTCACAGAATTGGGTTTCTCCTACATAGTTTGACTCCCTCCTCTATTCCCCTGATTTTATCAGCTGTTTTTTTTTTTTAATGTTGTATATTTAGGTTATTTCTTATTTTTCTTATTGCATGAATGTGTTAGTTCATCTACCTTATCTTTAAGCCCTAATATTCTTTTTCCATTTTGGTTTAACCTACTGGTGAAGCTCTCAACTGAGTTGGATTTAGTCACAAATTTCCAAGATTTTTCAGCATTTTTGTTGAACTAATCTTTCACATCCTGCAGAATCTTCCCTAATTCATTCAACTATTTGTATTCTTTTGGAATTTGTTGGCCCCTTTAAATATCATATGTTAAATGATTGTGCACCTGCTCCATCTTGATGTCCTTGACATCAGTTACTAGAGTTAATAGTTTCTGGAGATATGTTGCCCTTTTTCTCATAGTTCTTGTTTCTGTGTGGAGATTTGATTATCTGTTGGCATGGTATTTCTTCCACTTCCAGGGGATTCCCATCTTGGGTAGGGCCTGCTCTCATTCCAGCTGCCTACACTGACAAGATGAGCTGGGTTCAAAAGAACTGGCAGCAACATTAAACTAACAAAGGGCAAAGACATCAAACAACGCGCAGACATGATTTTTTCGGATCCAGGGTAGGACTGCTCTCCAAACACAAGAGTCCTCTTAAATGCTGGAAGTCAAGAGAGTATGCACCCAGAATCTTTTTAATTTATTGGGGGTGTTTGATAAAATTGGGCTGACAGGCCATACCCTCAGGTGCCCTAAATTAGCCATGCCCCAGTGCATTAGGTTATCATGTAAGCCTGAGCTTTAACTTCCCAGAAGTGCCCATCTCTCCCAAGAATCCACTTTTGGCGGGCTCCAAGGTCCCACCCTTAATCCTGAGAATACTCACATCTCAAGGGAATTTACCCCGGGGTGGACTCTCCCTTTCTGAGCCAATCCCGATCATACAAGTCTCACTTCTGACCCCTGGCAGCCTATGGTGTCAGGGGTCCTTCAGACCACCCATGTTGCTACTTAAACCCCCACCAGGTAGGAACTCATCCCTTTTTTCCTTCTTTGCCCCATCCATGCCTGTCCCCTCCCCCCAGTCCCCGTTCCTTCTTCCCTTTTTCCTTTTCCCTTTCTCCCCTTCTCTTCTTCTCCACGAGCCCCTTTGGTCCTGACTGGCTGTTAGGGGCTGGGTAATAAATCCCTTTTACCACACAGCGTTACTGGCTTGGGTTTTTGCCCTCCATTTGGTGCCCAAACACAGGAACCATCCCTCCAGGGGGCATAACACTCCCAGAGTCACCAGACTCGGCCTTTCGCTCATTTTTTTGATCACTGCTCCAATGCATCCACCACCTGCTATTGGATTGGTAAGCTCCCCGTTCCCAGAGCTCCTAAAACCATTGGGCCTTTCACAGTGGGAACTGACTGTCAGTAGTCTGGCAGCCCCACTTGTGGCCCATACAGGGAGGACTGCACCACACCTAGACCTTTATGGTCACAGTGGACCTCACGGATCTCTCTCTCTCCTCCTCCTTCTCCTCCTCCTCTTCCTCTTTCTCTCTCTCTCTCTCTCTCTCTCTCTCTCTCTCTCTCTCCTCCTTTCCTGGGAACAGTTGAAGAAAGCCTTTTTATGGCCTCTGGCTTTCTGCAAACTTGGGTTTCATCTCTCCGGTTCAGAATGGGACATGAAAACCCCTGCGCAGGGTGGCCCATTGTCCTCCTATCCGTTTGGACACCATGTCTGTTTCACTCCAGTGACGACTGGGTCTCATGGACTTGGATCTCTCTGATATATATCTTGAGGGGGATGCTGCTCAGGATAATATATCTCTCCCATTTGTAATGGGAAAATGGGGCTTCTTTATCCCTCCCAGCTGACCCATTCCTATCCCTCTCAGCTGACTCTCCTCTGATCATTCTCTTCTTTGCTCTCATCCTCACACTCTTCCTCTGTCTTGCTATCACTCACTCTTTGTTGCTCTTGTACCCAGTCTCATCCTTCCCATCCAACTCCCCTCTACAATGCCTCTTAAACAACCTATCCACTCTTGGCCTAACTCCTGATATACAACCAACAAGACTCATCAAGTTTTGCACCCAAGATTGGCCCACATACTCCTTAAATAACCAAAACACATGGCATGCTACAGGTTCCCTGGTTCCCTCTATACTGAGAGATCTTTTCAACTTCTAATAGTGATAAAAAAAAATGGGTAGAGATTCCATGTATTCAGGCTTTCTCCCTCCTCCATTCAAATCCCTCACTCTGTACCCACTGCAAACCCGAAAATATCCTCCTTGCCTGTCAACCGGCTGCTCCCCCATGATCTGCCTCCTTTCTTGATTTTGATCCCATGAACGAGCCACCCCCATACCAACCTGAAACCTCTCCTCCTCCCTTGGTCCCTCCAGCCCCACTTATACCCACTCCTGCCACCTCCTCCTTCAGCCCACCCTCCATGCAATCTTGCACAATGTCTGCTTGCCCTCCTTCACTTACTCCCACCCATGTCCTGGCACCACTCCATAAAATTACAGGGGCAGAAGGAATTGTCTGTGTCTACATTCCCTTCTCAATGACTGATGTAGTGCAAATCAAGAAACGGTTGGGCTATTATACCACTGACCCCACTACATACTTCAGGGAATTTCAGTGGGTCCTCCAAGCTTATAGCCTCACTTTCCATGATATATATATATATATATATATATATATATATATTTTAGATTTTAGCAAATACCCTTCTTCCTGAGGAGCATAGGCAAGTCTGGGAGCAGGCAAGGGCCTATGCTGATGAGAACCATAGAACCAACCCTAACCATTCCATTGGACCTCAGGTTGTCCCCAAACGTAACCCTACCTGGGATTCTAATTCACCAAGGGAAGTGGCCTTGAGATATCTGTTTTCCACTTGTATACTACCTGGTCTTAAGCATGCAGCAAAAAAAAGACCATTAATTTCGACAAGCTGTAGGAAATCATACAGCAAAGGGAAGAGACCCCCTCCAAATTTCTTGACCGGCTGACAAAAGCTTTCCAATGATACACTGATTTAGATCCTGAATCTCCAGGGGGACATCAGGTCCTTATCACTTACTTTCTGACCCAAAGTTACCCAGACATATGGGTTAAATTGAGAAAATTAGAGCACAGACATGCAACACATCAGACCGAGATCTTGGCCATGGCCTTTAAGGTCTATCATAATAAAGATGAGAATACCAAACGCCATTGGTTTCAGAAATATGAAAAGGCTGAACGAGCAAGATTTCAAATGCTGCCCCAGGCTTTACGGGGCTCCAACACTCGGGCCTCACAAACATGGGTCCATAACCCCAAGCAAGGGGACTTCCAAGGCCCTGTTACAGGTGTGGGAAAGAAGGGCACTGGTCTAGAGGTTGCACCAACCCCAGGTCCCCTATGTGCCCATGTTATAAATGCTCCAAGATGGGCCACTGGGGTGTCGATTGCCCCAGTTCCTGCAGGGGAACTGGACCAGTTGTGAAACCTGACCTGCTGGGACTGGCTGTGGAAAATATGAAACCCAGCCTGCTGGGACTGGCTGCGAAAGATAGATGGGGCCCAGGGGTTCCTCTCCCAACAGTTGACCTAGCCATACAGTAGATTTCTTGTTGATGGCTGGCCCATAAATTTCCTGCTAGATACAGAAGCCACTTTCTTGGTCTTGAGGGAGTTTGGGGGACCCACCACCACAGCATCATCCCCTATTGTCGGGGTAGAGGGACACACCATTCACCCCCACAAGACTCCCATGCTGTCTTGCTGCCTCCACCTCCATTCCTTTGCCCACCAGTTCCTAATAATGACTCAATGTCCCGTGCCTTTACTGGGCTGAGATATACTGGCCAAATGAATGCCACTTTATTCACCCAGCACATGGTCTTTGATGCCATACAAAACACCCCCTTTACTGGAGGGTGAGAAAGGATGCTCAGCCTGGACAGGGTGGCCTCCCACATATTCCCAGCCCCCATTAAATCTGTAAGTGCAATCATGGGGCTACATCTTCCAGCCATTAAATTCTTGATCCGAGGACATCATGATCTACTATTATGTTTTCTACTAATTCATTTTATGTCATATCATTTCAATACCATGTATAATGTTTCAACATGCTTTTGTGATTAAAGCCATTTAGTTCTTGGAGTATTTGATTAGCTAGCAAGGTAGGATCCAAAAGATTAATTTTACCTTTTTTGAATATCCTGGATATGGTGACATAACTCCAAAAAATCCAGGTTATTATTATTGCTCTGCCAAATACCTATTAGAAGGTTTTTAATCTTTCCCCAATCTCATTGGGAAGCATTGTGTTTGGCCACAGTAACACAGACATATTCATAATTAGCCTGGCATTCAAGCCTTCCCTTAAACTTGAGAGCAGAAAGCTCATTTCCAATATTTATTACAGTGGCTTCTAGAGCATTCAACCTATTCTCAATCCTTTCATCAATATTTATCTGATTATGGAGGGCTTTGGAAGTATTTTGAGCCAAATTATTAAGAAAATTTACATGTAAGTTTTAAGGTATAGTCACAGTGGCTGTAATTTAGGAAGAATGGATAAAATTTAAGTAGACACTCCAAGGGTTATGAGACCAAGAGCTCGCTTAGGTCTAGTTAACTGAACATTCATCTGTTGTAAAACCTGAACACCAACTTCATCAAACAATGACTCTGACATGTTAGATGGAAATAAGACAAAAGAAAGTTGGTGAAGAATCAATGTTTCTTTCTCTCTATTATAACTAGTGATGAAATTAGTTAAGTTGCATTTTTTACAGGCTACAAGATATTTATCATTCTTTCTCTTAATTCTCACATGTCCAATAATTAAAGTATAAGGAGATTAAACACAGGCACACAGGCCATAGCAGGAACCCACCTTATAATTTCTGCCTACAAAATAATGCTTGGGTCTGTCAGGATAATGCAAAAATTCTGAGGCAGCAATTAAGCACCAAACAAATCAAGCACCAAACATCCTTCTGGATGCCACCTTCACTGAAGATCAATATTACCAACAAAGCCTCCAAGAGTCATGGTATCCTTGCATAATTGTCGTTTCTCAATTCTAGGGGACCAGTCAAAAATATATCCACTATTTCTAGACACTTTATGTTGCACTGGCAAGACATTTGCACAATCCATCCATTTAGGAAAGTATTCTACAAATGCTATTGTAGAATGATTAGGGCAATAATATATTGGTGGATATTCTATGTAAATAACTGGCATGGGGGCTGGGGCTGTGGCTCAGTGGTAGAGCACTTGTCTCACATATGAGGCCCTGGGTTTGATCCTGAGCACCACATAAATAAAGTAAAGGTATATGCTGAGGTCTGGATTCTCAGTGGGGGTGCAGACCAGCACAGGGCAACTGCCAAAAAGAGCATGGGGGTGTGGCGTGAGCTCAAAATGCAGCATAAAAAGCAAAAAAGCAAAGAGTAGCAATGGAGACAAGAAAATTAACACAGAGACACGACTCAGGCTGTTGAATCTTCTCTCTCTTTACTTTCACTTTGTAAAAGTATATAAGCATATTTCTTGGCAGTACACATTCTTTTTTTTTTTTTTCTTTTTCTTTTTACATCACGGTCATAAGACTTAAGAAATAGCAACATCTACAGATTAAATTTTAGACATATTAAATAATTCTTTACCCTACACAATTCAAGGTTTTGTACAGACGGGGGGGTCATCTACACCCTTCCAAGGTCCTATATAGACGGAGGTCGTATGTGACTTTCTGGGCATATTATAATTTTGTTATATTTATCCAATTTTGTGGTTCAAATTTATTTCTCATGGATTCCCTGAAGTCATTGCTTCTGCACACTGCTCAAACTGCCTGATAAAAGTTAATTTTGTCTGAATGGAATTTCAAAGCACTATTGTTTTTATAATAGTTATATTTAGAATCTAGAAGCAGGGGCATAAATGAATGTTAGCTCTGAAGGACTTCTACTCTAAAGAATTTATATGCATCTATTTTAAGCTATTCTGAACCTAAGAGAAATCTTTTTTCAATCACAAAAAGACTCTTAAAGCTTATTAACTAGGAACTAAGTATTTAAATACAATTTATAGAAAAGGTTTTTTATGTTTTTAGCTCAGATTCTAAAAGGTTAATATCTAGAATTAGTCTCCATCTAAATAATTGAAATAGCAACATCTGGTGGCCATATATAGAAACAGAACAGTGAATAGACTGAAGACAGTGAAAACAGACACAGACAAAATTAACTCCTTCATTGCCGTGTTTGAGTTGCATCTATCCGTGAAGGGGGGACTTTTGCCTCGACTTCCCTTCTGCAAAGTGGAACCTTTGCTCAAACTGCATTGCATGGAAGATGCCACAGGTATATAAAAAAATAACTGGTGTGTATGGGAAATTTATATTTCAATCATCTTTCTATTTTGACAACTGTCCAGATATATAAATAAAGTCTTAATTTTTAAGGACCAGCATGATTGGCTGATTTAGGCCCCCCATATTCTGTATTTCTCTCAAAAAAGACCCTTAGACAGTCAGCATGCTTATCATGGGTCCAAAATATAGGTATCTCTCCACTATAATCAGTATAATTAAATGTAGTCACATGGATGGATTTTCCAGTCCACATTGTAAGATATATTAAAGGTGGTCTTGGTGAATGGGTCCACAGAAGTCTCTTCATAGGTTTTTCTTACCTGAAAGCTTGTGACGCTTGCATAGCTGTAACTCTGCAGTTGGATATTTACCTTCCTGTGTCAGGGTTTTCAGCTGTTTCCATGATGATAATTTAGATTCTATCCTTTGAAATCTGATATAACTTACTGAACCACATTCAGCAGCAGTAAGACTTTTAGTATCATAGTTTAAGAAAATTTTTTGAAATATTTTGTAAGATTTAGTGCATACATGCAGGGTCCTATTTTTCCCCTTTTTATTTATTAAAATTGAATAAAAGGCTAGCATAAGTCATAGTATCATTAGTTTCAAGTTATAGACAATAGTTTAGTATAGTACAAGTATTTTAATAAAAGAGATTTATTATCTTTAGTTGGTGATGAAACTTGGCAAGAATCACTTATTACCTATGTTAAAGTAAACATTATTGAGTTGGAAAGGCACCATGGTAAATAGAAACTTGATTTTTACCAAATGTATGATTCAATTTTGACTTTAACAGAATTACAAAATAAAGAATATAAGTTTTATATAAAAAATTTGTATTTTGAAATTAACTTTACATGAAATTGAATGATTATCTTGACTTGGAATGAGGTGAGAGACAGGGTTTTAGCGTAGGAGAGGTGGCGTTTACCAGGGACATGAGAGAGATATATATAGATATTTTTCCAGGGATTGAGGTTAGACCTAACAATACCTTAAAGTGGGGCAAGTTTTCTGATAATTTGTAATTTCCCAGTATGTAGACTAGACTAGCTGATCCATTTTAAGGTCATATGTAAAATGGACAAATTGAGAGAACTTTCTATCCCTTCCTGAGAGGTCTCAAAATATCTTTATATCTCATAATAGTACCCTTAAAACAAGTTAGTGTCTCTCTCTTTTTTTTAAAAGTAGGAGATTGAAATTGTATTCATCAGCTGGCAATCCAAGAGGTAGGTTCAAGTCTACACCTCTTGACACCCCTCCCAGGGTTTGAGAAGTTAGTGTCTCTTAATTGTCCTTCAAAAATAAAATAAAGTTTGCTTTCCAGTATAGGAAGCAACAACGTCTTATAATGCATCTAATTGATAATAGGTCCAGTTAGAGATCTCTATGTAATACAAATGAATTCCCGATAAAATGTTTAATTTCTATAGTTTAGAATTAACATATAGCTTTAATGTGGAGAACACCACTTTTGATAAAATGTTCTCTCAATCCCATACCCCAAAGATGGATATATTTAGTAAACAGATAGAATTAATATAAAAATTACTAATAATTATCATAATTATTGATGTTTTTGAATCAGTTGAATTTAATCCTCAAAGATAAGTTCCAAAACTGGAACTCAAAGTGGTATTTGAAGACATCCATTATCTAATCAAGGATGTATGAATTTTAATTCACTAAGAATTAGTCCTTGTTTAAATAGCCAGAATCACTGGGCAAAAGAAAGGACCTTATTGGAATGAGAATAAACTAATGTTCCAACAAGTTTTTGTCATCTCAAAATACGGACAAAAATCTTGGTTCATAGCAAGATAATAACATCAAGGAAAAGCCTGAAACAACCAAAAAATGATGATCATTTTTATACTTATAGCCAATCTAGTTATGCATAAATCTTCTTCTCAATTAGTTTCTTTCTATATCACCTGTCTAGATGATCATATAAAGATTTCTCTATTTAGAAAAATCCTGCCATCATTAAAATCTTGAATACATAAAGACCCTTTTTACCCAGAGAGGATTTCTTTTTTTTTTGTTAGGACTCTCTAATTTTTGTTTTCTCTCTGTAGACGTGTTTCTTTTCTTTACTTTTCTTTTCTTTTTGATGTGAGCATTAAATGAACTTATTTATTTATTTGTTTGTTTTTTTATTTTATTCAACATTGTATATATGACAATAGCATTCATTAAATTTCATATTAAACAGTGTTATGTTAAAAGGTGCTCTGTAGAAGCATTTCTTTCTCTCCTTATAAAATTATTATTTTTCCTCATACTTTGGAATAATTCTGATTAAGCATAAAATCTAAACAAAGTATTATACTCTGATAAGAAGAGATATCTCAATGTAAATGTAGCCAATGTGTTTGGATACAATGTATATAAGATTATATCTGCTCATCATCTTATAAAACCTGAAGAATGATTAGAAAGTAAAGATTACTTTATGGTTGTATCTCAACCTTATAATTTAATAATTATCTTTTAAACGGAGTATTTTATAGCAAATTGCATTTACCTTGAATATATCTAACTATAAAAGGCAGAGCATCATATAAATGCATGTTTAAAAGTATAAATTATGTGTTTCCTTTTGAGGAAAAAAATAGTTGTAAGCAAACAGACACATATGTTAATTATCCAATGAATTAAAGATTATAGATTACTGAAGCAAATAGAAAATGCATATCAAGAAAAATGTTATAGCTGGGCGCGGTGGCACACACCTGTAATCCCAGCACTTTGGGAGGCTGAGGGAGGAGGATCGCGAGTTCAAAGCCAGCCTCAGCAATGGCGAGGCACTTAGCAGCTCAGTGAGACCCTGTCTCTAAATAAAATACAAAAAAGGGCTGGGGATGTGGCCCAGTGGTCAAGTGCCCCTGAGTTCAATCCCTGGTACCACAAAAAAAAAAGTAAAAATTTATATCTTATCATTATATTATTATTCAATTTAAAATAAATCTTATTAAACTACATGGTTCTTAAAAGTATTTGGATCCATTTTTATGTTACTTTCAACATTAGAAGTATACTTTTATATCTATGTGACATCATGTAACTCAGTTAAAACAAAAATCTTGCACATATATTTATTCTTCTCTTATATCTACACAGAAATCAAAAGAATAAGGATCTTTGGTCATCACAAGAATATTTAACATCTCAGATTGTAGGCTTCTTTTTTCTCATGATGATCAAATTATCCCTATAATCTTCAAAGAGAAAGGTAAAATATTTACAAGTGTAAGCATAACATCTCTCATCAAAGCAATAATCATAAGGTCCTTGCTTAGCATCTGGATGGCAATCTTAAGTGACAGCTGACATTTTAAAGAAAAAGTTTTGCTTTCCCACAAAAATGCATTTCTGAGAAAGGCTCACCACTTCCCCATAACAACCTAACCACTATTTGCATTAGGACCCTCCCTGCTCTGATTCCTAAGTCTGCCCCATAAAAGTCCCAGAATCCAAGCCTGTTTCACTTCTCTTGGCTTTATAGAGAAATAGCTTTTATTTGTCAGTTCTGACAAATAAACTCTCTTGTCTATCTCTGCCTGGTCTCGATCATTTATTTCTTGCTTACCTGTCTCTTTTTCCTTGCTTTCCCTTCAATAATATTTTTGTAATTATTTCTTGGCATACCTATACAGGAAAGAAAGAGGATTCTTTTTTTAATAGTTTTTATTTTTTAAAAGTTAATTGTGCATTACAGGAAAAATAAAAAATACAAGCAAAGAACAAAGTCATTCAGTCACAAGCAGCTTAGTTGGACGTGTCCCTCTAGGTTGTGTGCATATATACACAATATCCCATTTTGTGTGATTGAGATCATAGTGCGTATCATGCTTTTCCACACATCATGAATATTCACCAATTCAAAATCCCAAAGCTACATGAGTATTTTTTTGAAAACCAAGAATCTACTACACCAACTCAATCTGTTATTTTTTCTTGGGGACAAAAATTTCACTGAAGACAGAAATGGCAACAGGCCTCCTGATAGACATATTGGCAGAGTTACAACTAAAATAATGCATTCCCCTGCTGTTCAATTTAAAATGAGACAGCAACAGAATACACCAAGCTTGTTTTATTACCAGATTTCTACTACTAAAATATTAGCAAGAATGCATGTTACTAGAGAATTAAAGTATTCATATAGTACAGCCAGAAGATACAAACACACCAGTGGCTCACTGTTGCCGCCTGCAGCTATCGCCTCCTGTAGCAACGATACCGCCGGAAAGAATTTGGAAGCAGACTGGAAAATGAATAGGCTCTTTATTCTTGCTTCTTCTAACTTCTCTCTCCAGCTCCAACAACCTCTCCAACTCCAACCACCCTCTCTAGCCAACCTCACCCAGTTAAATACTTTTTGCCTTAGCAAGTATACACGTGTCAACAGCTCAAACTTACAGGTGCATCACATAGTGTTCACAGGCATAGAATGATTCTTAGATAAATGCATGAATATCAGGTGAAAATACTGAAACACCTCTTATGGCTCTCAGCTAGCCGCCATCTTAGCTATCTCCTTATTAGGGCTCTTACAGCTCACATCAAAATGTAAATCTTTGAGCACTTTCTCCCATCTTTCCCTGTGCCCTTCTGCTGCCAGCCTAATGAACAAGAAAGAGGATTCTTAATGGAACCTGTCAAGGGACAAAAATAAGGTTATTTAACTTTGAGAATAAGTAGGGATCAGGGCTGCAATGCAGGAGTTTATGAAATCAGATTCTGCCTGAAAATAAATATCTTTTGGCAGTGGGAATATCTTGGACACCATGAAATAAAATTTTTTGACAGCTGGACATTTGTTCTTAAGGAAACCATAAAATGTAGGCCTGTGCACTTGTGCGAGACAGGAAGAATACGTTAGTGACTGGAGGAGGGGTAGAAGCCCTGCCTGAGTGATAGTGGGAAGGACTAGATAGAGGCCCCCCAAAGGGTGGGAGGCAGGACTTATCCACCATGTTGTTCTGGCCATGTGCAAAAAGTATTCTTCTGTGTTTTTCATGGTCCAAACTTTTTTGTGAAGTCCCAGGATTTTCATCATGTGCATCATCCATTCCTGAGGATTTTGCATGTCTGACTATCAGCAGTCCTGGCTGAACCCTGACACCTGAGAAGCACTGTCCATGGCTCTGCACTGTTCATATTGCTTCCCTGGGAGCCATTGATATGGTTACACAGGTGTCAAACTGTTCCCTGTTCTGGGAGCCATGGTACACCCCACCTGGCTCTCTGGCCCTGGGCTTGTCTGCCTGCCCTTCCCCACTTTAAATCCCTCAGTTCCCCTATCACATGGGCATTCCACCAAGCCTGCAGCAGCAAGCATTCCCAGAGCTTTTTCAAGGTGGTGGTGCAGACCTACAGGCAGTGGCAGTCATGTTCCTGTTTCTGTGAACCACCATCAGCATCAGTACTCTGCCATCAATGGCCACTCCAGTGTACCTTCCCCTGGCAGTGCATGCACTCCCACAGCCTTCTCAAAAATCCTCCAACCCAAAAGCAAACTCCAGGGGCAGACACCAGCGCCCGCAGGCCTGCACATGGGCCATGGATCTTATAACAGTTCGCGGGATAGAGCTCCACATCAGTCACAGAGTAGTCGCTGCACAACAGCAACTTTGATCTCAGTATAGAATAAGGATGCAACAAGACGCTCAGTAGATTCTACAAGCCCAGAATAAATTGTCTGAATATTCAAAAAAAAACTTAAAAAATGTTTTTTATCTCTTGTTTCCCTAAAAATAGGAAATGCCTCATATTAATGTCCCACAATTAAAGAAATCTTTCATGTCTCCTCTCACTCTCTAAACATTGATTCCCAGTACATAAATCTAAAAAACTCTCACCTTAATATTTCAAAATACAAAAATCCACAATAATAATCCACTAAAATCCATAATAAGTGTGCTTTTCCTATGAGAGGGGGCTGAACTTAGCAATGTACATTTCACCAATTACCTTTAAATCGCAGTGGGGCCTCAAAATCTCACCTGCTGTCCAAACTGATGAGATGATCCAGGTTCAAAACAGCTGGCTGCAACATTAGACTAAGAAAAGGGCAAAGAAATCATGAAACACATGGACATGAGTTTCTCATATCCAGGGACAGTCTGCTCTGTGAGCTCAAGGGTCCTCTTCCAATCTGGACAACTCTAGAAAAAGATCATTCACCTGGAATCTCTTTATTTTATAGGGGGGGGGGACCCAAAAAGGAGCTTGAATGGAATGTTACTCACCAAATAAGGCAGGAGATAGGGTTTCAAAGGGGGATTGACCAATTTCACTGGGGAATACCCAAGCCAGGCTAGAGAAAACTTCTTGGCTGAGTGAAGATGGAGACCACTTACTTCGCACAGCACATGTCCTGTGAAGGCAGACCAAACACCCTCCTTACTCATGGGTGAGAAAGGATGCTCAGCCCATGGGCAGAGCAGCCTCCCACACTTCTCTTGATGAGTGCTAAGATATGATTGCTGCAGCATTGAGTTCACTTCCAACAGGGCTTTATACTGTAGTTTCCCTGCTGATTCTTGGCTGTGATGCATTGATTTTGATGGAGCATACTGTGCAGAAACTGAGTGTTCTACTTTCTCTGTAGTCTCACATGAGTGGGGACCCTCTGGTGCTTGAAGCAGTTGAGCTGTGGGCAGCAGAGTATATGGATAATGTTTAATGTTTCTCCTACAGTTCTGTCCTTCATGTTGGTCCCTTGTGAGCGAAGTGTCCACAGTCTGCTGTTTCTCTCTAGAGACCATGGGAGTAGGCAACCAGGACCAGGCCTTCAGGAAGCCTGCTGCCAGTGCCAACTTGGGTCCAGCTCATCAGTTGGGGCTTTCATCTCCCTGATCTATAAGTTGAGGTATTCACCAAGGTTCAAGCAGGCCTGGGACCTGGGTGGAGAGAGATTTCTCTCACTTGGGCTGGTGTGTAGCTCAGTGGTAGAGCATTAACCCAGAATGCTATATCCTCAGTACCAAGTAGAAAGAGCAATGGATACCAAACAACATAATCCAGATAAAGAAATTACATGATGCCAAGGAAAAACTACATCATTTACTATAAAAATGGATGAGCAAAACTAAAAGAATGAACTAAACAATTAAAACATGATAAGAGGGTGAGATTACAGCAAGAGAAAAATTACTACATTTGGGGAAAAAAGGGGAAAGGTTGAAAGTGAAATTAATAATGTAAACAAGAAAACAGAAGAGGAAATTTGAACATTATGAGGACCATAAATGTTAGGAAAAAAATTAAAAAGTTTCCTTACAGCAAATGCAAAAGCAGTATTTATATGAAAATACTGCATCTGTGGTCTTTGATCATGTGGATAAGATGAATGTTCACTCCCTGTGCCAATCAGCTCTTTTGATATTTTAATTTCCCTGCATGTGAGTTTATTGAAAGAAAAAGCACGCAGCTTAAAAGTTTCTTAGCCTTAAAGGCAAAGATGAGGTTCCCTTGTCGGAAAAAAGACAAACTCACGCAGGTGTGCAGATTGATAACAAATTACCTCTTTTCCACTATGTAAGAGGGGGATCTGCAACAACTTTATCTTGGCCTTTTTGATTTGGCACCTGTTTTATTAATCTTGATGGTATCCATACCGGCGAGGACTTGTGCTGTGGAAAGACACAAACAGATCCTTTCCCCCAAAATTAATACTGCGTCTGGGCCCTTCCATGTGCCTGAAAAAACATCTTTCTGCACATAGGCCTCTCTGAACAATCCTGAACCCAGCAAGTCATAGATCCCGAGCCAGTGGAACCAAATCCCCTATTCTTCCTATTTTGAGGCATACACTTAAATGAGTCATGTAGACTGGGAAGAAGAAGCAGCTGAACAATTCTATCACCTTGGTTAACAGAGCTAATGCCTCGAGGTGAACTGAGCATAATCTTGATTTCTCCTCCATAGTCAGAATCTATCACACCTGGAGTAACTTGAAGTTCGGATAAGCTTTTAGAACTTCGCCCCAGGATAAGTCCTACAGTTCCTAAGGGAAGAGGTCCCCTGACTCCAGTGGAAATCAGTTGAACCCCCATCTCAGGTGTTAGTACTATTCGGGCAGTGGAACAGAGGTCTAGCCCTGCACTTCCTCTTGTCCCTCTGACAAGGGAGTCAATGGGTAAAAGGGATTTTGTCGAGGAATCATCTGGATAGATGTTTGAGGATACTCCCTCTCCAATGCCTTGTATATTTGTGGGCCCCAAGGCATTGGGCCCTGTGCCCTGTTTTTTGAATTGCCAGACAAAATGTTACCATAAATATCAGTTTGGGATCTGCACTCACTAGCCCAATGGTATCCTTTTTTACACCTGGTGCAGCAGCCTGGGGCATGAAACGAGCTTGGTTTTATTTCTATTGTCTCTTGCCTTCTTTGGGGATATTGTTTTCTAAAATAACCTGATTGCCTATACTGATAATAACCTTTAGGTCGAGCCCTTCTTGTAAAATTAAGAAGAGAAGCACCTCTCATGGCTGCTGCGATTACACTACCTGTAATAAATGCATCATTTATGTCCCTGCAAAGCTTTATATAGACAGAAAGTTTCCTTTTAGATTTCCAAGGTCTGATAGCGTCTTGACAATATTTGTTCGAATTTTCATATGCCAGCTGAATAACTAATGGCATGGCTTGATCAACATCTCCAAAAACTCTACTTGCCGTCTGTAAAAGACGATCAACAAATTCGGCATATGGCTCATTGGGTCCCTGAATTACCCTAGACAAGCCACCCTGTAAATCACCAGATCCTTGTAAAGTTTTCCATGCCTTAACAGCTGCAGCGTATATTTGATCATAAACTCCAGGATTGTGCTGAATCTGAACCTGTAAATCAGCATATTGCCCTTCTCCAGTTAACATGTCTATGTTATGATCTGGAAATCCTGCAGCTGCATTTCTTCGAGTTGTTTCAACAGAACTCTTGAAATTGCAACTTTCAAACTAAATATTGTCCCCTGCTCAATATTGCCTTACATAAGCCTTTCCAATCTGTAGGAGTTAAATTCAAAGTATTAAGAGATTCTATCATGCTTATGGTGAAAGGTGCTTGGGGCCCATATGTCATCGTTGCTTCTTTAAAATTTTTTATAATTTTGAGATCTAGATATTGATGGTATCTTTGTTCATTTTGATCTTCAAACACTGACAGATCCCATAGTCCTGTGAATTTTGACACTCAGGGGCACGCAAGCACCTAGAAAGACCCCTAGAATTTTGACACTTAAGGGCACACAAGCACTTAGAAAGATCCCTGATAGTCTCTACAATTGATTCATCCCATGGGGGAGCAGAGGGCACAAGTGGTTCCTCCACTTGACGGTCCTCCATCCTGGTTCTTCTTAATTCCCTTTTGCTCATTTCATCGGAGACTGTGCTCCCAAGATTACTTTCACTTAATTCCTCCTCACTAATACGACTCTCACTGGTCCTAACTGACTCAGTAACACTTTCCTGAATCTCAGGTCTAGTTGAGAGCAGGCATTCCCTAACTATCTCTAACAAATTTTCAATTGCCTTGACAATTCGGATCTTTGAAATTTTCGAACCCATTTTCCCTTGCTCTTAACCACTCTGACTAGAGACTCCTGCGAGGTTCCTCAGTTCTCTTACCTGCCTTGCTGTTCCCTGTAAGGGCCACCACTTGTTGCGGCCTAAGCAACAATACTGTGGGAAAGAAATTGGAGGCAGACTGGGAATGAATGGTTTCTTTTGTAGTCGCCTGAAGCGATGGCCGCTGGAGCAAAGAAGCCGCGGGAAGAAGTTTTGAGACGAACTGGAAACAAACAGCTCTTTATTCTGGCAACTTTTCTCCCTGGCTCTAACTACACCCCGACACGCCGTCCACGCTCCTCTAACCTCCAAAATGGCGCAGACCTCCTCCGCAATCTCGCTCAAGTCCCTCGAGATCTCCGGCCAAGTCTCGCAAGATCCCGGGCCAAGTACGGAAGGCGCCAATGCCCAAACATGTCCAAAGCCAAAGCCCGTAGTCCACCGCAATTTAAGTCATCTCCCCAAACAGGGCTCCTGCATTTCCCCCCTTTTGTTTTAAAAGAGGTAATGCTCTAGGACGTCTATGTGCAACCAACATTCTTACCCGTCATCGGATAATCAAGACTGTGCCCTTGACTCCTGTCTTAGGTTGATATGTCGGCCACATGAGACTGTCCCGTGCGACTGTGCCTGTCTTAGGTTGTCCCCCTCTGGGGATCTTACCCGTCATTGGCTAACCAGCCATCCAATGGAGCCCTTTAAGATCGACTATGTATGATGACTAACAGCCGTCCAATTGTGAGGAGATGTTGCGGCTTTAAGGCAACAAGCCTTTTGGTGACGAGCCAAATTGTATAGCATATCAAATTGTTTAAACAAATTAGTTGCCCTAAGTTTCATCAAGTAACACACTGAATTCTCTGGACAAATGTCCGCAAGGCATTGTCCCGTAAAGTCCCAAACAATGAAAGATCAAAATGTCCATTTGTTATAACACGTTGATGTAGGAGGTCCCATGTATGTAGAGCAGAGGCCACACTGTTGGTGAGGTTGTTTGATGCTTGAGCAGCAGGGATGCTTGTGGTGACCGCGTTCCCTGCAGCTGTAGCAGCAACCGTCTTTTTTATATCTAGATAATGCCACCGGCAAATCTTCAGGGCCCGCTACCTAGAAACTCAAGCATCAATTATTAAAGGAAAGGCAGTGTTATTTCAGCACTGAGTGAAATAACACAGCACTGAGTTGTCAAACTAAAAAACAGAATTATTAGATTAGAAAATTAAAGTTGATTTCTGCTCATACACATTGTTGTTTGAGCTCACACAAACATAAGTTGTCAAAATATCATATTGAGAACAAAAGAAAGAAATCTGAGGGTATTTACTGTATTAAAGATAGATTAAAGAAAAGCTAAAAGGCACTTTGGAGAAATAATTTGTCAGCTGGAACCCTCAAGTCTCTGTATACACAGCAATTTTTTACCTGTTGAGATAATTGAAATTAATCAGCTATTAAACAAATGAAGTTAATAACAAATGAACAATCTTATGTCAAAACACCAAAATATTAGGTTATATAGCACTAGTCATATTGTTTGCTAAAGAGAAGTCCCAGGGATACCTATAATCAAAATTGAAAGTACCTTCATTTATAAAATTATTTACCTAAATTGAATACTCTTAACCTAAAATGAATTTAAGTTATTTGGATCCATATATATATATATATATAACTATATATATATATATATATATTCTTTTTCATAAGCGCTTTGTTCTTTGTGACGTCACACTGGACAGACGAACAAACATACAAACATATATTTGTGACGTCACATTAACATGAAATGTAGACAAATGTACAGACATAAAGACATGTATAAAAAGAAAAAAAATACAATTGTGTGCACACTAAAGAGAGATCTCCTCATCCCGGCCGGGGAGGAATGACTCTTGAGTTGTGAAACATTTTGAAGGATACTTTTGAGGGAGTCATTCTATATCTTCATCTTGGTCTTCTTGATTTTGTAACTTTTTTATTAATCTTGATTCCTCAACAACTACATCTTGATCATTTTGATGTGGTACCTGCTTTATTAATCTAGATGGTATCCATATTGGAGAGGATTCGTCTTTTGGAAAAACACAAACAGATCCTCTCCCCCAAATTAATACTGGATCTGGACCCTTCCATGTACCTGAAAGAACATCCTTCAGTAAACCAAGGGTTTATGTTGTTGGTGTGGATTCCAATGTCTGTCTCCAGCAGAATAACCATTAGAGTCTAAAGTTAAAAATTTAAGGTAAACAGGGCAACTGCCAATCTGTCTTTAGGACTTTTCCAATTTCCTTCTTTTTGTTTTAATAACATAATTTTCAGTGTGCGGTTTGCTCTTTCAATAATGCCCTGACCCTGAGGATTGTATGGGATGCCTGTTTTTATGGGATATGTTGAATTTTGCGCAAAACTGTTTGAAAGATGAGGACGTATATGCAGGGCCATTATCTGTTTTAAGCATTTTGGGGATGCCCAATGCAGCAAAAGCTTGTAAACAATGAGATGTGACATCTTTAACTTTTTCTCCAGAATGTAAGGAAGCAAAAATCATGCCTGAGCATGTATCTATGGTTACATGAATAAATCGCAATTTTCCAAAGCTTGGCTCATGAGTAACATCCATCTGCCACAAATGATTGGGCATTAATCCTCTAGGGTTAACACCAAAATGAGGATTGGGCAAATGTGTCATACAAGATTTACAATCTTTTACAATTGTTCTGGCTTGCTCTTTTGTAATTTTAAACCTACGTTGCAAGGTGGTGCTGTTGACGTGAAACTGGGAATGAAATGAAGTGGCTTGTTGTAGCGCTGAAAGTATAAATATTGTTTTTGTAAGTTCATCAGCCTTTTGATTACCTTCATGGAGGGGGCCAGGCAAATTAGTATGTGCTCTAATATGGCCTACGAATAGAGGTTCTTTTCTTGCCCACAAAAGTTTTTTGTATTTGATAAAACAATTTAAAAAGCTGAGTAAAGGTGCTATTGGTCCTGCTAACTCTAATTTTGGGACAGCTTGTACAATATAGTGGCTATCTGAAAAAATGTTTATGGGGCTGGTCTCTAAAATTTTTCCAGAGCTCTTACCACAGCTTCCAATTCCACTAGTTGAGCTGATTGTGTGCAGTTATGTAAGTCATATTTTCTTTTGTAGTGACTATTGCAGCAGTACCATTTTGAGGACCCATCTGTAAATACATTAAATGCCTTAGGAATAGGTTGATTTTTTATTACCTGTGGAAATATAATAGGATGATTAATACAAAAAGATAATATAGGAGACTTAGGAAGGTGATTATCAAAATTTGCAGAGGTAGAGCATCTAGCTGTAGCCCAGTCATTATCGTTGAAGCATAAATATTCAATCTGTGACGATGAATAGGGAGTAATAATAGTAGCAGGGTGAATGCCAAATAATTTTAGTAGAAGTTTTAAGTCCTTGAAGAATAAGTTTAGCCACCATGGAGGTATAAGATTCAATTATACTTTTAGGAGAGACGGGCAAATGTATCCATAATAAAGGCCCTTGTTGCCAAAATACTCCTGTGGGTGTATATTGTGAAGAAATAATAATCAATATCAGCGGTGAGTTAAATCAAATCTGTCACAATGAGCTCCTTCGATGGCTTTTTCTACTAACTTTAAAGCTTTCCTAGCATCTGGAGTCAGTGTTCGTGGTGAGGATGGATCAGGGTCCCCTCGAAGGATATCAAATAAAGGTTTTAATTGGCCAGTTTGAGGTTTAGTGTAGGGCGAAGCCAATTAATGTCACCAAGCAGTTTTTGGAAATCATTGAGGGTGGTTAAATGTTCTTTATTATTATTAAAATTTTTTGGGGTCTAACACAAAAGTTCCATGATTTTAAAATCCTAAATATAATATGGGAGATCTAGTTTGAACTTTTTCTTCTGCTATAATCCGTATTTTTTAAATTTTTCTACCATGTCACTGAATATATTAAATAAGATTTTTAGGGTGGGCCAGTAAAATATCATCCATGTAATGTAGACACATGAGGTATAGTATTTTTAATGGGTTGGATAAGCCTTGTCCACATATATTTGGCATATGGTGGGGCTATTAGCCATTCCCTGTGGTAAAACCTTCCATTGATATCTCTGATCAGGGCCATTATGTGTTCATAGAAGGAACTGAAAAAGCAAACCTGGGGTCAGGGATGTAGGGGAATAGAAAAGAAGCAAATCCTTTATATCAATTTTGGAAACTTTTTTGGAATAGCTACAGGATTCGGAAGTCCAGGTTGAGTAGGGCCCGATGACTTGCTTGTTTTATTAATTTCTAAGATCATATATAATCGCCATTTTCCTGATTTTTTTCTTGATCACAAATATGGGGAATGGGGAGATGTGGAAGGTTCTATATGTCCTGCTTTCTAATTGTTCCTGAACTAGTAGTGGGCCGCTGTGGATAAAGGGACCCACACTGGCTTATCAGAAAGCCATGGTATTTTTATTATTTTCTCAGTGGCCCCAAAGGTCCCTATGATTAATGATTTCAGGGTTACGCTTACCCTGTACTTTTTGAATATTGATTTTCTTTCAGGGTTAAGACTACCCTGTATATTTTCACATTTTACACCTTCTTCACTTTCTCTGCTTTCTCTTTTTGAGGCTCTCTCTCGTACATTTGTGGCCCGGGGCATTGGGCCCCGTGCCCCCGTTTTTTGAATTCCTGAACAAAGGATTTCCATGGATGTAAATTTTGAATAACATTTATTGGATTTTCCTTTTTACACCTGGGGCTGATGATTGATTATTAGTGTCTAGGTTGAGTCCTTGTGAAATTCTGAGGGGCAGCATCTCTAACAGCTGCCCCCCAGCCTTTCAGTGAGCATTTCTATGGTTAAATACTTTTTCTCTTGCCGTGTCATCACCCATTAAGCATACACTGTACAGATGTGGCACAGAAAGATTCTTAGTCAAATTCATTAAGGTCAGGTGTAAACAAGTAAACTTCTCTTTATGGCTCTCAGCCAGCCACCATCTTAGCCACTTCCTCATTAAAGGCTCTTACAAACATAGTTGTTGATAAATGCAGGTATGATTGGCAAGTCTCTTGACCACAGCCCTGAGTTTTCTCCAAGGTGATTCTGCAGCAGCTCATGAGTCTAAGGACTGAAAAATAGGATTTGGCCCATGTCATACCACATCCCAAGATTAATTCAAAATGGATCACAGATTTAAATATAAAAAGCAAAACAATAGGGTGGGGGTTGTAGCTCAGTGACAGAGCACTTGGCTGCCAGGTGTGAGGTTCTGGGTTCCAATCTCAGCACCACATAAAAATAAAAGTCCTTCAAGAACTAAACATTAGGAAAAAAACCCAAAAATTTAAAATGTCAAGAAAATATAGCAGCTAATATTTGACCTTAAGTTAGGGTATCATTTCTGAGATGTTACAGCAAATGCACAAGAGGCCACAGAAACCATAGGTGCTCAGTAAGACCATTCAGAGGCAGGGGCTGTGTGCCAATCAGATGACTTGCACACTGTGAAGTCTGCATCCCAAATGCATAGAAACCCTCGACTCAGCAATGCAAACCACTGCAAAAGTCTGCTCAGGTGAGGGTAGACATCTCTCCACAGAGACACACAGTGGCCAGGACATGCAGGAGAGCACATGGGAGGCTACTTCTTGCCCTCAGGGAAGGCTACAGAAACAGGAGATCGAGCACCAGGACAGGATTTGTGGAGAAGCTGGGATCCTCTATATTGATGGTGGGAATGAAGATGTGAAGCCACTGTGGGAAAGGAGCTAAGCCTGAAGTCACTCTAGGACTCAAGTCACACCAAGGATGAGCCCGAAGAACTGAAAAGAGGCGTGTTAATGTGGCTAATCCTAGACCACTGTACAGAACAGCCAAAGGTGAATGCAACCTCAGCACTGGCCAGGGAGCCCAGATAGAGTGTGGCGGGTCCTCACAGAGGAACCCAATCATCCATGACAGCAGTGAAGCACTGACAGGGCCACACCTGGGGGGAGCTGGGAAACCTTCCACTGGGGAACCCACTCAGCCAAGAAAGGAGTGAAGCACTGACAGGGCCACACCTGGGGGGAGCTGGGAAACCTTTTGCTCAGTGGAAGCCAAGCTGCTCCTGAACCATCCCAGGTGGGTGATTCAATTAAACAAGACGTGCAGAACATGAAGACCCCTCAACACTGAAGCGCATTAGTGGGTCCCGGGGGGTGGACACGAGAGGATGGGGCTTGAAGTCGTGGGTAGGGTCTCTTCCTAGGTACTGCAAACCTCCCAGAATCAGATGGCTGTAATGGCTGCACATCTCTGAGTCTCTTGAGACCACTAGGTTCACTCCTTTAAAGTATGGGTTTTGGGGCATGTGTATTGTTTCTCAACAAAGCTGTTATCTGCAAATGGATATGTGTCTTCATGCTCGGATGAGGAATGCCCAGAGAAACCTCAGGGAAAGAGCTGTCAGAGTATCTGAACATCACAGGGTGTGATGATGCACACATGTAGTGTGGCTTAGGAAGCTGAGGCAAGAGGATTGCCACCAACACCTGAAGAACTTCCTCTTGGTTATGTTGTGCACCAGGATCTGCGACAACTGAAAAGTGGTTTTCCAAAACTCCTGTATCTATTTAGAAACTAACTTCCCTATTCTGATCTCAGTTTTCCAGGAGGTGATGTTTGCAATCCAGAGACAGAAAACAGGACAGAGAATCCCAACTTAAAGCAGCCCGGTCCTCTCCAGAATCCACCCCTGTGGCTAGCGGGCACGACTCATAGCTGCTCCTGTATGTTGCACATTGGGCTTCTCAGGGCACCACAGACCATTGTCACATCATCCTGTGTGATCTCGGTGTTTTTAAGGCTCAGGTGTTGCAGGTTTGGATTACTGGTGAGCACCTCAAAGAACATCCAGGTCTCACCACAAAGGAAAAAATTACTTTTCCTGGAAAAGCAAAGGTGACTCTGGATGATTATGATCCAATGGTGCCCAGCAGCACAGCATCAGAACCTGGCTCTGGTCACCTCTGCACCATAACTAACCCACCGTCCAGTTCCACAACCCAATTGTCTGGGCAGGTTTACCCCCAAACAGCAATGTCTGGAGACAATTGTGGTAGTCAGAACTAGAGGAAGCTACAGGGTCTGGAAGGTAGAGCTCAGGGTGCCCCTCAGGTCCCAACCTGCATGGCAAAGGCCCAACAATAAAAAAGAGCTGCCTGGGCATCAGTGGTGTTGGGCCCAAGACACTGGTCAGGAGTGCAGCCCCTGCTAATGCAGCCAGCCTCTACCATGGGCTCGCAGGGAGGCTGAGCTGTCTTCACACCCCAGGCCCATCTTCAGCTCACTCGAGTCTCTGCACGGGGCATGTGTGCTGCTTCATGTGATGACACAGGATCAGCAGTGCCCACTTGCCCAGGATGCTGTCTTCCACCCACAGTGTCTGGAGGTGCTCATTGGAGCTGAGCACAGAGCAGATCTGGCACCACCAGAGGAGAGCGTGCTGGACCTGTAATAGAGAGAAATGAAAGACCCTCCAGAGCTGGTCACCTCAAGGTAGTACAGCCTCTGAACACAGTGTCACCTTCTTGGATCCCAAGGTGGGAGGGCGGGGTCAGATCACCTTCTCTTCTCATTTCTTGGCCAGGAACTTCAGCCACACTGTAGCCTTTCAGGCCTCTACCTCCCAAGTGACAGTGCTACTGACTCCTATGGCGAGGACCAGGGATGCTGCTGAGCATCCTTCACACTCAGGGAAGCCCCACAGCAAGGCCATAGACCGCCCAGGTCACAGAGGTGGTGGGGTTTGAAGACCCTTCCTTGTGTCTAGTCCAGGCTGTTTATAGGGAAGATGAGGCAAGAGGACAGAGCCAGCATCCAGCATAATATTCTGGCCTTGAACTTGGCCTTTACTCCTTCCTGGTCAGCTGATATGGCTTGTCAGTCCCATATCCTCCCCTGTAGCACAGAGGTAGTAGGATGCACCTTGTGGGTTGTCTGAGTCAAACTCTAAGATTTTCAGAATAGAATAGCACTAGTTTGTAGCTACGAGGTCAAGGGTCTGGAGTGGGGTTCCAGGGAAGTGATGGAAGTGTTGAGGGCCTGGAAGGGAAGAAACTGTGCCCCAGGGAGTTTTCCCCGCCAACCTCAGTACAGTCGTTATTGCTGTTTGGTAAGGAGACTGGTGCCACTAGGAAGGCCAGTCATGCGGACGAGGCCACAGGCTGCTCAGGAGTCCTCCTGGGTGCACACAGTGCACGGTACTGAATGAGCACATGCACCCCTCCAATGAGCCCCATTGAATGACTAGTGAGAATAGACACAGGCACTGGGGCTGGGCTCAGAGGTGGCACACTGATCACACCTGTGAGGCTTGGGGTTTGATCCTCAAATTCTCATAAAAATAACATAAAGAAAGCTATTGTGAACATCTACAAGTAAAAATAATCTTAAATTGAGAAAGCAGTGAAAACATAAAGCCAAGTCAAGGACTTCAGCTGGAGCTTTCTGGACAGAAAAGTTAGGTGACGGGCCTAGTCCACATGAAACACCCTGTCACCAACACCCTGTGAGCACAATGACAGGTTCTGAGAAAGGGTGGAAATAAAGTGACTGCAGAAACTCACATTGCATCGGGTCCCCTCTCTTCCTGAAAGGCTTTGGGGATTGAGACACTGAGCAGCCTCAAGCTGGAACAGTATTTTAGGCAGTAGGCAGCGACCACCAAGTCTGGCGTCTCACGAATAGGGAAGTGGGCCTCTAGGAGGCTGCTCATCAGCTGGCTGGCCAAGGCGTCACTCTGCATCTCAAACAGGCTATAGCACAACAGCAGGAAACTCCACATGGTCTTTCAGATCCTCACACTCCACCAACTCCTCAGACAGACAAGGAGCTGCGGCTCCACCTCCCGGGACCTCTGGATTCCAACGAGGGCATCCAGCCTCTGCAGCTCACTTTCACCTACAAAGCCCAACAGGAAGCAGCCCACAAACACCCAGGTGGCTCTCTCTTTCTTCAAGAAGGTGAGCAGCAGTGTCTCCGTGGGCCCCACTGCCAGGCAGGGGTGGGGGCACAGGCTGTCCAGCAGGTAGAACATGGCCGCACAGAACTCCTGCAGGCACATGTGCGTGAAGGAGTAGGAGCTCCCCGACTCGCTGTACTTGTGGAAGAGCTTGAGGTCCAGCAAGGTGGGGATCGCATCCTGCGCTACCCCATTCCTCCTGAGTTCCTCTTCACCAAACACCCACGTGTCTGTCCACATGCCCTCCACAGCCAGGGAACACAGCGCCTTCAGCTGGCCTAGGCCCTGCAGGCTTGTATGACTAGCGCCCCTGGGTGTGAACTGGTGAAAGATGAAAGAGAGGAACACAGAGGTGGCCCTCCTGCAGATGGCTGCCAGGTCCCTGCCGCTCTCCATCTCCTGCTTCAGAGAGGTGCACACCATCCAGCAGAGGAGGGGGACTTGGCACATGGACAAGAGCTGTTCATTGTTTCTCACCAAGATGAGGCTGCCATGGCTCAGCCCCTGTCTTCAAATGAGCAGTAGACATACTGCTTCCTCTGGCTGTGGTAAAAGCCCAAGAGCACTTGCATGTTTGGGTGCTCCAGTTTGCTCTCCAGAGCAGGTGGGCGCTCAGGCATGGCATGAGGAGCAGAGCTGACTCCAGAAGAATCTTCCTCCTTCGCAAGCTGCCCAGGACCGTCTTGACCAGCCATGTCTCCCTCCAGTCCCTGCACAGCTTCGACTCAGGCTCACTCAGGGTGCAGTACATCTCCTCAAAGCTATCTATGATAAACAGGAGACTCTGTGGTTGGGCCACAATTGCCTCCAAGGGTACAGAGTCATTGGGCCTTTCTCTGAAGATGAACTCTGCCAAGCTGGTCACTCTCAGCTGCTTCAGTTCTCGGCAGTAGAAGTAGAAGATGGAAGAGAATCTGTCCTCATAGAGGGTGCCGTCTGACCAGGCTAGCATCAGCTTCATCAGGAACCTGGTTTTCCCAATTCTTGGTATTCCAAGGAGGATGACTGTGTCAGGCATCCTGGTTACATTTGAAGTGAAGTACTCATCTAAACTCTCACTCTCTTCCTGTGTGAATGTCTGGTCATAAGAGCCACAGATCTCAGTGAAGGAGTTCCTGGACCACATGGTGCAAAACTTCCTCTGCATGTGAGCTTGATAGGCATATTCTGGTCAGCAAGGGCAAAAGAGAAGAACACAGAACACAGCAGGCCAGAGTTCAGCCCCCACAAACATGCTTCAACCAGAGTCTCTCATATGAGAAACAATGTTCTCATGGGTTACATGCTGTGGCCACAGGCTGCAGATGGCCAGCAGCCCACTTCTGTAGGTCAAGAGTCACTGAAGTTGGACATGCCTTTCACCTGCTGGTTGGGAACTATGGCCTGGGTTCTGCAGCAGAGCTGAGTAGTGGTGACCACATGGCTAACAGCCGATACCACCAATCAGCCTGTCCCAGAGGGCAAAGGCCTGCCAGGCCTGCTCGTGGTACACATGCAAATATGTGCATGCATGCACACACAAACATGTGAACTTACACATACACACACACACACACACACACACACACACACACATTCATCTCTGCTAGGAGAGCAAAGAACTGGAAAAGCCCAACAAAGGAGAATGAGATGAAGTTTAAGGCCAGGGACTGTCATATGCATGCAGAACCACTGGCTAAAGGACACTGCCTGTGGTCTGTCCTTCCTTGTGAACATTCAAAAAAAGTGGCACAGCCTATGCCTCCCTGGAGGGACCCACGTGTAGTAGATATGGCAGGGTGGCCAATGGGATTCACCCCAACTCCATTCTGGTGAACCTTCTTGTATTTTCAGGGAAGAAGGCTAAAAATATCCAAACAAAAGCCAAACAGGAACAAAAAAGGGGCTCTGTGTTCTAGAATCCCTTCAAGCTGAACTGTGGCTGAGGCCAGCTCTGTGGTTCCCATGCACTCTGGTGACATGGGAAGGCGTGATGCTGAGTGACATCAGAGGGGACCCCTAACAAGGTGGAAAACAGGTTACGTTTAAAGGGCATAGAGAGCCAGGAGGAAGGCGGGAAGTGCCTACATGAAATGCTAAGGAATTGAGCAGTCGGGGCGGGGCTGCTACCAGGTTAGAAGGAGCCCAGTGGGAAACCCGACAGTGAGAAATAAAAATCAATGCACAAAGGACAGCAGAGCAAGACCAGATTCACAGAAGGAGAAAGATGGGTAAACCCGCGGCAGATCCCAGGGTGGAGTGGGGTCCTGGGAGGCTGAAGACCACCCACTGTGGAAACAACGTTTAACCAGGCAGAGCCCAAAAGTGGAAGCTGAAGAAGGCTGCTGGCCACAGAGGAAGGACCACAGGAACTCCTAGGAGCACCAGCATGAAGACCCACCAATATCCAGGCACCTCACAGCAGAAGGAAAAACCCAGCCAGAGCCAGAGGAGCCAACTCCTTCCTGGGACATGGACACACACAACAGGGAGTGACACACCCACCAGGCTCAGCACTACCCTGAGCCTCGGGGTGTGCAGCTCAGGGGTCACAGCTGCCCTGCCCTGCTCCTCTACCTGCTGAATACCAGAAAACCACAAGGCAGCAAGTGAAATCCTGCCTGGCACCTGCATGTAAGGAGGTTTTGAAAGCACCCTGACCACACCCGGTCACCTAAGCTCTTGATGCCAGCTCCAGCGGGTGTGACCTGCTGCCCTTGCTCCAAATCACAGCCCACTGCCAGAGTTCCAGAGGTGAGCTCTGGCCCAGGCCAGTTCTCAGCTGTGGGTAAGGTTCTGGTGACCATGCCCACATGCATTCACTAACCCTGTGGTTCAAGCTGGGATGAAGCCCCTCCCACTGCCTGTGCAGCTCTCCCCACCACAGCTCACCCTGGAGACCCTGAACCCAGACCCCTGCATTCTCACAAGGAGCCCCCCACTCACCTGCACTCTCCCTAATAGCCTTTTCACGGAGGTCCTTCCTGTTGACCTTGGGGAAGATACTGAGGGGCAAGGCCCATGCTGGATGTTGCCCGTAGCACTCCATCATGAAGCTGGCGAGATCCTGGGGCTTGAGCATCCACAACTCTGACAAAAGATTAGGCTGGAGGCCTGCTTGCACAGCCTCCTGGTTGAGCAGCTCCTTAAATGTCATAAACTCATTCTCTGTGAGGGCATCCAAGCACCACATGAGGTGGAAGTCAGAAATGAAGGACACTGCCATCTCGTACACACCAGAGAGGTAGATCCTGAGATACAGGGACCAGGAAGGACAAATAACAACCTGTGGGAAACATAAAGGTGGCCTCATGTTACTGAGAAGGAAAGGGCCATGCACAGCCACATGCTGGTCCTGGATGAAGCTGGAGATTCCCCAAACCAGGGTCCTGTTCTGTCCACATGGATGTGGACATGAAAGCAGTGGTGACCCAGACACCAACCTGCACTGGCCTTAGTATCCACAAGCATTGCCTCCAACCCAGCTCAGGTGGTGCCATGTGGGACCCTAACAGAACTCCAGAGTTGGCATTAGAGAAGCTTTCCTGGGGAACACAGACAAATTTCCAGCACAACCAGCTGCCACACAAAGATGGTGGTGGATACAGCATGCCCAGGATTGCACTTCCAGGTTCTAGGTGAGGACAGGAGGGTCTCCAGGGAAGATGCATGGAATAGTCCAGAGACACAAGCACAGCATCCCACTTCACCTGGCATCTTCTGCACAGATGCCAGCACAGACTGTCCACAAAGGACAGGTAATTGCTTCTTCAGTGACTACTGGAGGAGATGTGTTCCTCAAACATGGGCAGCTGGCTTATGTCAAGAGCTGGATGGAGAAGGACAGTGCTCATCATATGATGATGTAAGCTGGAGGCACAGGGACACAGGGTAAACCTGGACGGACCCCAGACTTCACCAGAAACCAGCAAGCCTGTGAGAACTGGCACAAGACCTGAACGGACACTGGGGAGAAGGTGCACAGTGGCATGTAACAGGTAGGAGAGTCGCTTGATGAAACTCCTCATCAGGAGACTAAACACTGAACCCTGAAGGAACAGCTTGGTCTGTAGAGAATCAGAAGAAGAACAACAAGATTCCTTGCAAACGAGGCCTTGTTGTCCTCGGTGGGCGTGTCTGCAAACGGAATGTTCTGCTGAGAGGTGTAGAACAGATAGAGAAGAAACAAGTAGTTTATCAAAAGTAATGGGTGAAGGTGTTCTCGCAAACAAGGCACTTATCACCCCCTTGGTGAACATACTGCAAACGGTATGTTATGCCAAGAGGCTAATCAGAAAGTTTGGCAACAACAGTTCTTGCAAACGAGGCTTTGTTGCCCTTGGTGGGCGTGTCTGCAAACGGAACATCTTGCCAAGAGATATAGAATAGATAGTAAAGAAACATTGCTTGCAAACGAGGGTGTTTCTTTCTTGTTTCTTCTATATTGAAAAGAAGAGGAGCTCAAAGTGTTCTAGCCCTAACTAGTTTAAGATATTCTTTAGGGAAAGTTTATCTGGCTGATTGCTGATTCGCAAATTTATGCTCGTCGTTGCTACTGGCTATTTGCCTTCATTGTCTATTAATGTTTGCTGATGGCTAATTGCCCTCTTTGTCTGGAAGATGTATAAAAAGGCTGAGAGAAATATAATGAAAAACACACTGCATGCTGATCCTGTGTTGGAGTCTGTCCTACAACATTGGTCACCACAAATGTGGCTCAACTACCAGAACAGGTCATGCTGTCCACTGGGGAGGATGCCAGGCCACAGGCCCTCTCCTGTGCTGCATTCGGAAATGTATGGCCTCTTGAGGAGACCTCTGGACCAGCCTCCAGACTGAGAATCGGTTCCTGCTCTGTGAATCCGGCAGCCTGTGGATGCTCTCACTGCTGCCTGAACACATGGAAGATAGCCAGGAGGCAGTAACAGACACCTCAGATGCAATTAGCATCCAAGTCTGTGTTAATGACCCCCTCAATGTCTATTGAACCTTAGGATATCTGTGTCTTAGTAATGGAAGATGATAACCAGAGGGACCATGGGGCAATGGACCCACAGAGACCACCATGGTGTTCAGAAGAGGGAAGCTGGCCAGGGGACCACAGATTATTAAATATTCACTCACAATATTTCTGTGTCTAAAATAATCCCCAAATTAAACATAGAAACCAAGGTTGAATCAATAGTTATTGAAATATATGTGTGGGTGATAGATGTAGGTATGAGCAGCACATGGTCCCACAGACATCTGCAGAATCCTCCACACAGTGAGATCCCTGTTCTTAGGCATATACAAACACTCATAGCAATTGATCATTCCCTGAGTCATAAAGTATATCCTAAAACAAAAAAGAACTGACAACAGACTGTCCTTTCTGTTCTTAATGCAACAAAATTGGGTATCAATAAAAGTCAATGAAAGGATTCAATTATATTGTCCAAAAGAATAAAATTTCATTCAGATGTAACCATTAGGCAGAATTTTCCCTTAATTGTGGACTAGGTGATTATGGGGAAAAATAAATCTTAATAGCATTAAAGATTGAAAATCTAGGGGGAAATATGAAGCTTTACACAGAATGAAAACACTACTACACAGAGGTAACCTCCACGGGTTTTTACTTCTGTGCTTTTGTCAATAGTTTTTAAAAACCTGCTTTGAGTGAAGGCTTGAGTCCAGGGCTGAAGGACGAATCCTGAGGCCCCTAGGAAAAAGGCCCAAAGCCGAGATTCTCCAAGAGGTTCTCCAAGCACTAGAAGGACCAGCTGGTGTCCTTTGAGGAGTGAAGGCCCTGGTTCTCTCCTAGACCTGGTAAATACCAGGGTGTGCTGCAGAGCCCTGCGTTAGACCCTACAGTGGATTCTGAGGCAAGCCCCTGTCTGAGAACCACTGACTTTAAACAAGAATCCTGTGGTGCCCTGGTCTGAGACCTTCTGAGAATGAACCTCCAGTTGGAATTTACTGATATGGGGACAGCGTCACGATCAGAGGTCGACCTCTTGCAAAAGACTGCAATCCTGGTGCCATGCTTCCTGCTCTGGATGGGGACTTTATGAAAGTGAAATTCAGATTGCATTCAGATGAGCTACAATCACATTTTAAATGTTCTCCCAAACACATACACGCTTCTACAACCACCACCACCAAGTCACCAGGCTCTGTCCCTGATCCAATGCAATATCATATAGACTACAGTAGATGTGTCCTCAGGGCTGGCTGTGACCCCCTTCAGGAGTCAGACAATGGTGCTGTTACTTTCAGAACCACAGAAGGTAAACTTTTTTGGAAATAGGGCCTTGGTAGTAGGTGTACCAACTTAACATGAGGTCATTCTCACTATGGTGGGCCCCTAAGCCACAAAGGTTTGTGTCTTTTTTACAAGGGGAAAATTCAGACACAGACATACATACACAGAAGATGATCCAAAGACACAGGGAGAATGCCATGGATACTCCCAAGAAGGTCTCAAGGTAGCAGAAGTTAGTAGAGACAAATGTGAGAATGAAAATCAGAAACCACCAGATAGATGATGATCTTTCCAACAGCAGATTCACACCCTGATGAATTCTAAACACTGACTGACAGAAAGAAGATGATCCTTAAGGAAAACCAGAAGCCACTGGGAATGAATTAAATTGCTTTTGGAGTCTGGTGATATATAAAATGGAATTGAAATTCATCACTGTGCCAGTATGAAAACCTAAAGAGGAGACATAAAATGAAGAATTAATAAATGGGGTGGATTTAAACTAAAAAGTTTGTTCTCAGTGAAAGAAACAATGAGGTAAGAAAACATATGTTTTGGGAGCAAGTTTTTGCCACATGCACATCAGATAGAGTACTAATTTCATTATATATAAATACAAAAAACTGAACACACAAAAAGAAAACAACCCAATCAATAAATGGGCTAAGGAGCTGAACAGACACTTCTCAGGAGATATACCATCATTCAACAAATGTATGAAAAAATGATCAACATCTCTAGGAATTAGAGAAAGGCAAACCAAAACTATGCTAAGATTTTATCTTACCCCTTCAGAATGGCAGTTATCAAGAATAAAACAACAATAACTGTTGGTGAAGATCTGGGGGGAAAGCCACCCTCATACATTCCTGGTGGGATTTCAAATTGGTGCAACCAATCTGGAAAGCAGTATGGAGAGTCCTTAGAAAACTTGGAATGGAACCACCATTTGACCCAGCTATCCCACTTATTGATCTACACGAAAAGGACTTAAAATCAGCATACTATAGTAATGCAGCCACATCAATGTTTAGAGCAGCACAATTCACAAAATCTAAACTGTGGAAGCAATCTAGATGCCTTTTAATAGATGAATGGATAAAGAATCTGTGGTATACGTACACAATAGAATATTACTCAGCATTTAAAGAGAATAAAATTATGGCATTTGCAGGTAAATGGATGGAGTTGGAGAATATCATGCTAAGCTTAGTAAGCCAAACCAAAACACCAAAGGCCAAATGTTTTCTCTGATAAGTGGATGTTGACCCATGATGGGGGACATGGGAAAAATGGAGGAAATCTGATTGGGCAAAGGGGAGGGGGACAGGGGGAGAGAAAGGGCAGGGGGAGAGGGGCAGAAAAGATGGTGGAATGAGATGGACATTGTTACCATAGGTACATGTATGACTGCACATGTGGTGAGTTGCTACATCATGTACCACCAGAGAATTGAAAAGTTGTGCTGAAACTGTGTACCATGAATCAAAATGCATTATGCTGTCATAATTACCTAATTAGAATAAAAGAAATAAAGAAAGAAAACTTGAAGAGGAGTCCCAGAATATCCAGGGCCCAGTGTTCTTCTCTGGGAAGATGATCAGTAAAAATCTGACAGCAAATTTCAGTAAACCCAAAACACATGCTGGAATTTGGATACAACCACAGAGGTGGATTATCTGCCAAAGTAAATAGGACAAAAAACTAAAATCTATAAACAGCCATTGAGGATGGAAACAGGAACATGGAACAGATGGAATAAATAGGAAACCAAAAGATGGCAGGTGAAGTTCTTACTGGTCATTGCACAACAAAATGGTCTCCTTGGTCCAGGGAGACCAAGATCTGAGTAGACAGAAACACACTTGCTTCAGAAGTCATCAAACAGTGACACACAGATATAATGAAATGGCATAAGGACTCTGCCCTGACCCACCCCATCAGGCCCATGAGAGCTAGACCAGGATTCACCCAGGGAATACCAGCATGAGATGCAGATATCAAAAGGCCTCCCAGTGCACAAGAGAAAATCACCCTTTCCTGAGGGACAGTCATGTGGCCCTGGCATGCCTGCTTTCAGGGCTGGCAGGGGGCCTAGGTGGTGCCAAAGTACACCAGGACACTTCACTGACTTGCTCCAGGAACCAGCCCAACAGTGGAAATGGGGAACCTGCAGAAGATGAGCAGATCTTACCTCTATGCACCACACCAACACAGAGGAATCGTCCGTCCACCATAAACTGACCCCAGGAGGATGTTTCAACACAATTCACTCCATATTGACCACATGGGTGCTGTGACCATAGTTCACATCTGGAGTCAACTGTGGAATGACTGGAAGTGGCCAGAGGAAAGACCTATGCTATAAGGATGTGGACAAAGAACATGGGTAAACACAGTCTTGAACTGAAATGACGTTTACTGTTACACATCTAAGTGACCAGCCTGCAGCCAAGTCAGGAAGCAACAGCAGCTTAGGACAGGAGCTCAAAGTTCCAGGAGCAGATTATACACTTACAGAGCAAACAAACATCAGAATAGAGTACTCATCAGTGAAATTAAAAATGAGCAGGGCACATTGGCCATACCTGCATTCCCAGTGACTAGGGAGCTAGGGCAGCAGAATGTCAGGTTGGTGGCCAGCCTCAGCAACCTAGCAAGACACGGTCTCAAAATGTAAATAATATTAATAAAAGGACCTGGGATGTGGCTTAGTGATAAAGTGCCCCTAGGTTCAATCCACAGTCTTAAGAAACAAAGATACAACACATGAAGTCAGTAACTCTTTGAAGACACAATCATGTGAGAATCCCTAATAGGTGTGATTAGGAAAAACAACCCCAGGAATGAAAGGAGAGGACTGCCACACACCTGGAGGAGGTGAAGACAGAGGGCTGCAACCTCAGTCAATGGAACTGATGACTGTGGTGAAATACATGAATTCTCAGAAAAGAACATACTTCATCTTTTATATCTGTGTGTAACATTTGAAAGTTATTTTTTACAGTTTACAGTTTAAGAAATTCTACCTTCCAACAAGAAGTCAGATTCAATCATCTTCAGCAAGTTGGGTTGAAAGTTAACATTACCTTATTTTTCCAGAAACTATCTCTCTCTCTCTCTCTCTCTCTCTCTCTCTCTCTCTCTCTCTCTCTCTCTCCCCACCCCCCATCCAATCCCTCTCACACATGCACACACAGAGCTCCCTTAAACTGTTTCAGGTGGAATGTTGAAAACTAAAATGTTTAATTGAGAATTCAATAATCATGTGAAAACGAATTTTTAAAATTAAAAAATTTTAAAGTAGAAGCATAAGTTTTTTATGTCATGGGAATTATATTAGTCAATTTCATGATTTTGCTAGGCTGTGGTTATGTGTAACAACACTTATTATTAGAACATAACCCTGCAGGGTGTAGGGTAGCAGTATTTCAGGTGCAATGTCACAGGACCAAAGAGCATTGGCGACTGTTGGCACCCAGATGCTGAGCCAGCTTTCAGGTTCCAGTGCTGGTCAGGGCTTGGTACTGGGCCATGGTCTTCACTCCGCCCCAGCTTGGGTCCATCACCACAGCTGTCTCTGGAGGATAGAGCTGAGGACTTGACCGTGGCATCTGGAGCCATCACTGCAGGGGACTCTACATCAGCCATCAACTGCTTTCTGGGTTTCTCCTCCTTGTCCCCACTGGTGTACGTTCCCCAGAGTTGTGTTTAGTGTCCCTGTTTTTGGACACAGTGTGTAATTATATGGCTTGGTTCTTTCTCTTACCAGGTTTTTGAGATTTACAGAAGGTAATTTGGCTCACCTGCAGTTCACTTAGTTTAATGCCTGCCAGTGTTTCAGGGTGACTGTCACAACCTGATGACCCTGAGTGGTAGAGAGTGGGCCATGTCTCCTGTTCAGCCAATCTGTACCATGCTCTCAAGCATGCTTGCCCACCCCCTGTTCACAGGACTATAGGGTCCCTGAGGGGACTGCTGGGTCATAGAGACACACCTTGTCCTGAGATTTGGTTTTTGAACCCAGAGTAGAGACGCACTCTGGACCCAGGAGGAACCTGGGCACAGGAAGCCTTGCTGGGCACCTCTGCTGGATCCAGGAGGGAGAGCCATGTGGGGCAGGAGCCCCAGGTTGACCCCAGGAGAGCTAAAGGTGGCCAAGGGAAGCAGGGCAAGGTCTCTGGGTGTCCTCAGCACTCCTGGCCTTCTCCTGAGTCCCAGTCTGAACCACCATTCTGTCTTCCCTGGGGTGAGTTCTGCCTTGCTCAGGAGGTCAGGCAGCAGGTGACCTGGTGGCTGCTCTGAGGTATGTTGACATTGCTCATGCTCATAGTGGTGCATATTGTGCATATGATGCATATATTCATATGCATATTATGAAGAATAGCATGAGGAATCTGTTAGTATGAATGCTCAGTTGACCCATGTTTCTCCATTTTTCCCTGATTATTTTTTTTTCCTTCAACCTGTCCCCATGGTATGGGGTGTGTCTTCTAAGTTCAAGGCAGTAACATTTTTGCCTGTAGTATTCTCATTGAACTGATCAGCTGTTTTTTGTTTCAGGTCCGGTGGGGCTGTTTGTGAAGTTAAAGATATGCAGAAAAGAGAGAAGAAAGAAATTTGGGTGGGGGTGAAGTCAATTAATGTTCCTTGAAGACAAAGATCCCAAACAAGGTCTAATGCTTGAGAAGGAGAAAGATTAAGGGTGGGGGGTGAACTTAAAGAATTTAATTTGTCTCTGAGCACTGTTTAAAAAAGGTGAAAGGAGGCCTGAGGAAAGGACATCAGGCATTTTGGGTGCGAGGCTCCCGGGTTCCCCAGGAATGGCAGGAAAGCGGGTAAGGGGAATTTGGGTGAGACCTGTGGGAATGGAGAGGCATTAGCAGGAACAAGTTTGAAATTACTTAGGTGGATCCAGGAGGGGTGTTCTTCTAATTTGGCTGAAGTGGGAGTGGTTAAAATGACCTTGAAAGGGACCATCCACTTTTCTTATAAGGGGGCTACAGGTTGGAAAGGGGAGAGGTAAAAAAAAATCTCCTATGATAACAGGAGGGTGGCCCTATAGACTGGGGCTGGGGAAGATGGGTGTGGGCATACTTCCAGAGGGAAGCCCTTAGGTGAGCCAGCAGGGGTTTCTGGACTTCAGGAGGAATGCTGGGTGAGTGAGGTTGAATGGTGTGTGGGAGGAGGGGTTGCCCAGAAAGAAGTTGAAAGGGGCTGATCCTAAGGGGCTTTGGGGGCAGTGCTCAGATCCTCAGGAGAGCCAAAAGGAGGAACCTCATCCATTCTAAGTGAGTTTGGGTAGATAATTTGGTTAAGGTTGCCTTCGGGGTCCTATTTGTCCTCTCAACCTTTCCTGAAGGTGCCCAGTTTGGTTGTCTGGTGGGCATCCCTGTGTGGCCCCAGTCTGGTTGTCTTTTGTCCTTGTGTCTGTTTATTTCTGTGTGGCTGATGTCTATATGTGCGTATGTTCATATGTCATGTACATGATATCAAGATTGGCAAATAGAAGGTTATGGATAGTAGAGAATGTGGGAAGTTCCATTTTATTATATTTAAAATTTTAGCCACTTCTTGAGTAGTAGAGGAAGTAAACGTGGCACCACTGTGGAGTGGAGAAAGGCAGGTAAGCCAAAGTGGGGAGTTATTTCCTGGGAAAGTAAGGCAGCAATTGTAGAAGCCCTTGTATTGTTAGTTGGAAAGGCTTCACCCCATCCAATGAAGGTGTCTACTAGACTAGAAGATACTTGGTCCTTCTTACAGGTGGCATGTAAGGAACATAAGCCACAGGCACGACTTAGCAATGTCTGGGCATGACTGAGAAGGACCATCACCTAGAAACAGAGCAACACTTGTGTGAGATGAACATTACCCAATTTTGCCAAAATATTGGTCCTTGTCTGAGATGCCAATCCAATAACAAGGACAAGGTTTTGACAAAAAGGGAAAAGAAAGTTTATTGCTTTGCTAGCAAAAGAGAAACAGAGGGGCTCCTGTGCCAACGGTTGTGATTCTGCCCCTCCCCAGGAACAGGGCCCTTTTATAGCAGTGATTCACAGAAAATGGGATAAGGGAGAGGTCAGGAAGGAGAAGATCAGGAAGGGGAAGTTTAGGGAAAAGGACATTGAGGGTAAAAAAGTTTCAAAGCCACAAGGACAAGGTCAAAGTCTTACATGAATCCCTGTTACCCAAGGAGGAGACCAATGAGCACCAATTTGGAACTGTAGTTAAACCTCTTGTCCTGCCCCATCAGAGGGCTTTGCTCTGAGGACATCAGTGAGACCAGCCACCTTGCTCTGTGTCCCTGGATAGACTCCACTACTCCCTGACATCCAGTCCTGGACTGGAGAGAACCATTGGAAAATGACAACAATGTTAGCTCTTTGGCTACAAGAAGTTGCCTGTCATCAGAGGTACTCTGGGGCTCATGGTTACCCTGGGATTGTGTGATGTGCTTGCTGTGCTTAACTAGTGAGAGTTAACTGCTTGTAGTTGATTCTTGGTGTGATCAAGTACATGCTTGCATTTAAAGATGATCCACCTCCAAGTAATTATTGCAAGAGTCACTGGTGACATGGCAAGTATGTGAAGTCAGGTTTCCAGTCCCTGGCTGGAAGGACTCCTCTAGCTTGGTGTGTGGGAAATGGGGTTGGTCACACATTAGAATTGGGGTTAGCCTTGAGACAGGTTGTGCACAATTGGAAAATTTGTTGGACATACTATAAATATGAAGGGGACAGGTTCAGTCAACTCTTGAGGAATATTGAGAGAGAATGAGTGTGTGGCTGAAATAAATTGTGGAGATAAGACAAGGGGACCTTGTGTTGTAATAAGCAAAGGCGAATTGAACTGGACTTAAACTGTCTCCTCCTGATGGCCCATTAACCCACCCTTGATGGTCCATTAACCCAACCTTAAACCATCTCCACCTGAGGGCTTGAGGACGTATTAACCCTGTGCTTTATAAACCCTGCCCTTGCTATGAGCAGGTGCAATTTTGTACCACCTTGCTTTGTGTGGGATGTAGTTGGTGGCCCCAGCTGGAATAATGGCTTCATTGGCTATTATGTGAGTGGCTCATGAGACTTTGTTCCTGAAAATTGGATACAACATTTGGAGTCCCCAGCGAGATTCTTTATTCTCCTTGCCCTCATGCTCAAATTCGTCCTCCTTGGCCTGATCATGGACTCCTTCTTGGGGTAGGGGAAAGCTCCTGAGAGATGTTCCTCAGCCTCATCCCAAGAGGACTGCCACTTGGTTTTCCGGATGCCTCTATGAAGTTACCTGTCTGGTGAGCTCTTCTGGAGGACAAGGTCAGACTGGATGCAGTCACTCAAACTGAATCCCAGGGCAGGGCCAAAAGTTGCTCCTGTCCACCTGGTGGGCCTCCCTGTGTGGCCCAAATCTGGTTCTGTGTGGTGCCCAGTTTTGTTGTCTGGTGGGCATCCCTGTGTGGCCCAGTCTGGTTGTCTTTTGTCCTTGTGTCTGTTTATTTCTTGTGTGGCTGATGTCTATATGTGCGTATGTTCATATGTCATGTACATGATATCAAGATTGGCAAATAGAAAATGAGCAGTCATGAAAATTTTTAAAAATGGATCCAAATACCTTTAATTCATGTGATTTAAAAGGTTCAATTTAAATTGGGTAAACAAATGAAAATAAAGGTGCCTTTAAAATGAAGCTTAACTCACAAGTCTTTCTAGGTAGTCAAAGAACTAGTAAAATGTTGTCTAATATCCCTTGGTCCTAGGACTTCTCTTCAGCAAGGAAGAAATGGCTAGTACTGTTCAGTCTGATGATTTGGTGAAAATAAAGTAGATTTGACATGCAATTGCTCATTTGTGAGTAATTTTGTTTGTTAGACATCTGTTAATTTTCAAGGTTAAAATGCTAACTGTTAAATATACCATCAAGTACTCTTAACTCCTTGAATTCCATTGGGTAACATTATTGGCTGATTTGTCATCGCTGATAAAAAAAAAAAAAAAAAAGGTTCCTAAAGATCTTTTTTTAAAAGGGGGGGTCCAACACGTATAATTCTATATACTTGAACATTGTGTTCTCGTGAAGTGGTTAACAGATGTGTGCGATTCTGTATAAAAGGTTTATAAAAGATTTCTGTGTATGCAGAGGCTCAAAGGTTTCAGCTGTTTCTGTTGGGAGAACTGTAAATAACAATATTTTTTGTTGAGATGAAAAGTTTGCCTAAGTTCAAATTATTACAAGGATTGTTTAGAATTGTGAACAAAAAAAAGGGGGGTTAACAGATGGGAGAAAGAAATTGGAGGGTTGTAGGTATGGTCACTTAAGCGAAGTAAAAGCTCTGTGAAAGTTGATTAAATAAGTATATAAAACAATCAGGAAAAGCTATTGAAGTATTGTTTTAATGAGACAACCTGGGTTATTTTAAGACAATAAGCAATCACTTAGGATGGTACAAACTCCAATTAATGGAAAGGGTAAATGACAGTAAGGTTATAGGCATTAAAGTAATGCCCAGTGCTCTTAATTTAAGACTGGTGAGACTAACTTGCTAGAAGTTTAAGATCCAGACTTTAAGTTAAATTAAAAGGGTCAAGAAAACCAATATTTGACTCTTCCACTCAGAATCAGTCTGAATCCAGGGAACAGAAAACTTCTCTAAAGAGCTTTGCAACTCTGGGCCACAAGGTCTCCCGATCAGGGAGGTTATGAGATTTACAGAGAAGAGAAAGCCAATCAGTTCACTTGCTATGAAAAGTAGGGTCCTTGGAAAGGGAGACAGACATCCCTGCCGCTTCCAAGGGAAGCACCTGGTCAAGCAAGACCTGGACCCATCCAAGCGCAAAAGGCACTAGCAGAAAATCTGCTCTCAAGTTCCCCTGAGATTGACTCCCACCAGAAATCAGTGGACTCTTAGCAATAGATAAAAGCAAAAGTCAGTTTGACCTACTTCATCTTAAACACCTAGCAAAAACAGTTGAAACTGAAACACAACCATTCCTGGGCATTTAAGAAATTATATTTAAATGTAACTTAAGATATACACTTGTATTAGCCCCAAGAATTGGTAAGACTGGAGGCTACAAAAAAAATTCTTAGGCAGAAATGCCTGATAACTCTAAAAAGAAACAGTTTAACTATTAAGTGATTGCCAAGTCAAAAGTTTTTAGTTAGTTTAAGGCCTACAGACCTTCCTAACCTACACAGGTAGGCTTAATATTCACTAGTATGATTATCTAGCCCTAAGTAACAGAAATAAAGGTTCTCTACTGGACAAAGAGGTCATACCAGTAGAAAGATTTTATAGGATCAGATGACATTAAGTAGCTTGACTACCATCTTATCTTCCCTTCCCCCATTCTCCCTTCTCCCTTTCCCCATTTCCCTCCCCCTTTCTTCCTTTCCCCTTCTCCCTTTCTCCCTTTCTCACCTTCCCTTAATCTTATCTTATCAAGATAGACATCTGATCTGTAAGATTAAAAGTTAAATGTTGTGTTTACATTCCTGATAACTCTGTGGATGTTAGATTTATATTCCCAAATAAAGGCCTTGTCCACTCTGGCCTTATTATGGGGACAAATTCTCAGCCCTCACACCTCCTGGTGAGAAATTATTGACTGATACCATGTTTCTGGTACATTGACATGTTCCAGATGCTGCAACATTTCTTCAGTACTCATGTTTTCTGTTTCTCTCATAGAAGTACACATCCCTGATGACTTTACAGCCTGTTCTTCCCCAGGCTTCAATCTGATCTGACTTCTAAAAAGGGAACTCTGAACTACTTGCCCCTGTTCACCTCAAAGAAGCCAGATCCAGTCATTATCCCATTCCCTTACAATAGTAAGGAGTTTCTAAAATTAGAAGGGAAATGAAGCCAGAATCTCATAGGTAGTCAGTATATATAGGTAAATGAAGTCAGGTTGGATCAAGAAAGCCAATTCTGAGTGAGTCTGGGGAAGTTGAAGACTGTTGCAAAACTGTCCACTGAAGAATTGGAATGTTAATTTCTTCAGAGCTCTTCCTCCACCCTTATCAAAACCCTGCCCCTGTCCCAACCTGTTGCCAAGGTAACCTGTTCCAGGAATTTCCCCTTCCACCAGGAGCTTTAGGACTTTCAATATCACCCCTTCTCCTGCCTGTTATCAGGGGAGTCCCGGGTGCCGGCATTCAGTCTCACATTCAGTCTCCTCAATTCTGCCTGCTGGTTTCTCAACCAAACATGGGGATGGCAGATTATGGAGAAAAAGATTTGTTCTCCCCAATAAGACCAGTGGGGAATGTAATAAACAAAGGCCTTAAACTGGACTTAAACTGTCTCCACCCGATGGTCCAGTAAACCACCCTTCATGGCCCATTAACCCACCCTTAAACCTTCTCCACCTGAGAGCTTGAGGGTGTATTAACCCTGTGCTTTATAAACCCTGCCCTTGCTATGAGCAGGCACCATTTTGTACCACCCTGTTTTGTGCGGGAAGTATTTGGTGGCCCTGGCCGGAAGAAAGGCTTCATTGGCTATTACCTGGGTGGCTTGTGAGACTTTTTTCCTGAAAATTGGATACAACAGTGTTAGATAAAATCGAGCCATCAGACCATACCATCAGGTGCCTTCCCAGAAGTACCCATCACTCACAAGAATCCACCTTTGGAGAGTTTTGAGTCCCCACCCTTCCTGATCCTTGGAATACTCACCTCTTGTGGGAATTCACCCTAGGGCAGGCTCTCACTTTCTGAGCCAATCCGGACCATGCAAGTAACGCTCCCGCCCCTCTGTACTTAAGCCCCGACCAATCCAGAACATCCCCCTTTCCACCACCATGTTTTCCCAGCTCTCTCCCTTCTTCCCTTACCCCATTCTCCCTTCTCCCTTCCTATTTCCCTCTCTCTTCCTTCCTTTCACCCCGATCCCTTTCCCCCTTCTCCCTTTTCTTAATAAACTCCCTTTTTATTACAAAGTGTTCCCAGTGTGGTTTTTGCCCTACACTTTGGTTTCATCAGGGGGAAGCTGGAGTTTTATGGGTATGGAAAATATAACTATTTGGGGGGGGTGACAAGAAAGCAATTCTCCTAGCAAGCCTGTTTACTTCCTGGTTCCCCAAGGCAATTAATTTCTACTAGTCTGATGCCCTTTGCGATATAAGATTGCTACCTGATGGGGTAAAAGTGCAGCTTCAAGCAAATGTTTTATGTAACTAGTGTTAAGAATTGGGGTTCGTAGCCAGGCGCGGTAGCGCACACCTGTAATCCCAGCGCTTGGGAGGCTGAGGCAGGAGGATTACGAGTTCAAAGGCAGCCTTAACAATGGTGAGGCACTTAGCAACTCAGTGAGACCCTGTCTCTAATAAAAATACAAAAAAAGGGCTGGGGATGTTACCCAGTGGTCGAGTGCCCCTGAGTTCAATACCCAGTACCAAAAAGAAAAAGAAAAGGAAAAAGAAAGAATTGGAGTTCCTCTCTGAGTTAAGAAAAAAATCTTATATCACAAAGAAAAAGAAAAGGAAAAAGAAAGAATTGGAGTTCCTCTCTGAGTTAAGAAGCGCCTTTCTCTCCAGATTAAGATGTTAGAATGAATAATATTGTATGTGTATTTGGAATCAGTAAAAATATTGACTGATTTCTCCCTGGCTAATGGTAAAGCTCTGTTGAGGGCCACTATGTCATCTTGCTGGGATGTGGTACTAAGGGTCAGGCAGATAACTAATACCTGGGTGAGGATGAAAGGAGAAGGTGCTGTGCCTTTTCCTTGAGTTATAGCCTAGGCTTCAAGGTAAGGGTCTGTTTCTGGGAGTTTCCATCTGTGAACCAGTCTGGGGAGTCAGGTAAATACTGACCCATTATGTAAGAAAATGGACCCATCAAAAAGCCCAGAATGTTGGGAGAAGAGTGAGAAATTACAGAGCCACAGGGATTTCTTGTTGGGAGAAGAGTGACAGGGTGTATTGAGGGGACTTTCTGGAAGGTAGTCAGAGGATCTGTTGCTGCCTGAAGCGGAAACCGCTTGGAGCAACGAACACCGCAGGAAAATTCGGAGGCAGGATAAAATGAAAAAAGGTCTTTTATTCTTCTCTCTCTGGCTCCAGCAATCACTCCAAACGCTCTAACTCCAACCACCACCTTCTTCTTCTCACACACTCTAACCAAACTCACCCAGTTATATACATATAGCTTTAACAAGGACACGTGCTTACAGCTCGAGCTTACAGGTGCGTCACGCAGTGTTCACGGGCATACAAAGATTCTTTGAATAATGTATTAATATCAGGTGGAAACTAGAACATCTTTTATGGCTCTCAGCTAACCGCAATTTTTAGCTATCTCCTTGATTATAGGCTCCTTCATTTCCCACTTTTAGTTTTAAAAGAGGGGATATTCTACGACGTCCATGTGCAACCAACATTCTTACCCGTCATGGGAATCGAGGCTGTCCTGACTCCTGGCTTAGGTTGACATGCCGGCCACATTAGACTCTCCTGTGCGACTGTGCCGTGTCTTAGGTTGTCCCCTTCTGGGGATCTTACCCGTCATAGGCTAACCAGCCATCCAATAGAGCCCTTCAGGATCGACTGTGTGTTGACTAACAGCCATCCAATTTTTAGGAGATGCTGCAGCTTTAAGGCGGTAAGCCTACTGCTAACGAGCCAAGTTTCCATAGCATATCAAGTTCTTGAAGCCAATCAGCTGCCCTTAGTTTCATCAAGTAACGCAGTGAGTTCTCTTAGACAAATACCCGCAAGGCATTGTCCCGTAATGTCCCAAAATAATGAAAAATCAAAATGTCCAAAGTTATAACACATAGATTCAGGAGGCCCCATGCATGCAGAGCAGAGGCCACACTGCTGGTTAGGTTGTTTGATGCTTGAGCAGCAAGGATGCTTGCGGCTACCGCGGTCCCTGCAGTTGTAGCAGCAGCCATCCTTTTTACGTCTAGACATTTCCACCGGCAAATCTTCAGGGCCTGCTACCTAAAAACTCAAGCATCCATTATTAAGGGAAAGGCAGTGCTATTCCAGCACTGAGATCAAAAGGTGAGCTGTCAAACTAAAAAAAAAGAATTATTAGAGTAGAAAATAAAAGTTGATCTCTGCTCACACACATTGCTGCTTAAGCTCCCACAAACATAAGCTGGCAAAATATCACATTCAGAAATAATCAAAGAGAAACTGAGGGTGTTTACTGCATTAAAGATAAAGAAAATCTAAAGGCACTTTGGAAAAATAAATTTGTTAGCTGGAATCCTTGAGACTCTATATATACAGCAATCCTATACCTGTTGAAATAATTCAAATTAATCAGCTATTAAACAAATGAAGTTAATAACAAATACATGATCCTCTGTCGGAACACCAAAATATCAGGTTATACAACATTAAACATATTCACAGCTGAAGAGAAGTCCCAGAGACAACTATAAATCAAAATTGATTATCATTATAATTGATTATCTAATTAGAATATTTTGAACTTATATTAATATCTATCTATCTATCTATATTGATTATCTAATTAGAATATTCTAAGCTTAAATGAATTAACGTTATTTGGATCTATATCTATCTACCTGTTTTTTTTTTTCTTTTTTTTTTCATAAGCGCTTAATTATTTGTGACGCCACACTAAACAGATGCACATATAAACATATATTTGTGACATCACATTAACATGAAATTTAGACAAATGCACAGACATAAAGACATATATAAAAAAATATATACAATTGTGTATACACTGAAGAGAGATCTTCTTGTCCCGGCCGGGAAGATGAAATTTAAGTTGTAAATTTAATGGAGGACTCTTAAGGAAATCACTCCATACCTTCATTTTGGTCCTCTTGATTTTGTACTTGTTTATTCAATCTAGACTCCTCAATAACTTTGTCTTGATCCTTTTGACTTTGTACCTGCTTTATCAATCTAGATGGTATCCATATTGGAGAGGATTCGTGCTTTGGAAAAACACAAACAGATCCTCTCCCCCAAATTAATACTGGGTCTGGACCCTTCCATGTACCTGAGAGAACATCCTTCCAGTAAACCAAAGATTTATGTTGTTGGTGTGGGTTCCAGTGTCTATCTCCAGCCAAATGTCCATTAGAATCTAAAGTTAAGAAATTTAGGGTAAACAGGGCAACTGCCAATCTGTCCTTAGGATTTTTCCAGTTTCCATCTTTTTGCTTTAGTAACATATTCTTAAGTGTCCGATTTGCTCTTTCAATTATTCCTTGTCCCTGAGGATTATAAGCAATACCTGTTTTGTGGATAATATTGAACTTTGTACAAAATTGTTTGAAGGATGTGGATGTATATGCAGGGCCATTATCTGTTTTAAGCATTTTGGGGATGCCCAATGCAGCAAAAGCTTGCAGACAATGAGATATAGTATCTTTAACTTTTTCTCCGGAATGTAAAGAAGCAAAAATCATGCCTGAGCATGTATCTGTGGTGACATGAATAAATCATAATTTTCCAAAACTTGGCTCATGTGTGACATTCATCTGCCACAAATGATTGGGCATCAAACCTCGTGGGTTAACCCCATAATGAGGATTGGGCAAAAGTGTTACACAAGATGGACATTCTTTTACAATTCTACAAGCTTGTTCTTTTGTGATTTTAAATTTTTGTCTTAAGGTAGTGCTATTAACATGGAACTGGGAAAGAAATAAAGTAGCTTGTTGTACTGTAGTAAATATAAATATTGTTTTAGCGAGGGCATCAGCTTTTTGATTACCTTCATGGAGAGGACCAGGCAGATTAGTGTGAGCTCTTATGTGACCTATAAATAAAGGTTCTTTTCGTTGCCATAGGAGATTTTGGATTTGAGAAAACAATTTAAAAGCTGGAGTATGTGGTGCTATTGGACCTGCTAGCTCCAATTTAGGGACAGCATGTACAATATAGTAGCTGTCTGAAAAAATATTCATAGGCTGTTCTTTAAAATTTTCCAGAGCTATTATTATAGCTTCGAGTTCCACTAATTGAGCTGATTTTTGATTAGTGACATGAATCATTTTTTCATTTTGAGTGACTACTGCAGCAGTACCATTAGAGGATCCATCTGTAAATACATTAAATGCTTTAGGAATGGGTTTTTTTTTATTACCTGTGAGAATATGATAGGATGATTGATACAAAAGGGCAGTATGGGAGATTTAGGAATATGATTGTCAGAATTTGTAGAAGTACAGCATCTAGCTATAGCCCAATCATTATCATTGAAGCACAAATATTCAACCTGTGACGATGAATAAGGAGTAATAATAGTAGCGGGATGAATTCCAAACATTTTAGTAGCAGTTTTAAGTCCTTGAAGAATAAGTTTAGCCACCATGAAGGTATAAGACTCAGTTGTACTTTCAGGAGATACAGGCAAATGTATCCATAATATAGGTCCCTGTTGCCAAAATACTCCTGTTGGTGTATATTGTGAAGGAATAATAATCAATATTCGTGGTTGTGCAAAATCAAATCTATCGCAATGGGATCTTTCAATGGCCGGTTCTACTAATTTTAGAGCTCTCCTGGCCTCAGGAGTTAATGTTCACAGTGAGGATGGATCAGGATTCCTGCGAAGGATGTCAAATAAAGGTTTTAATTGTCCAGTAGTGAGGCTTAGTGTAGGGCGAAGCCAATTAATGTCTCCCAATAATTTTTGGAAATCATTGAGGGTGGTCAAATGTTCTTTACTTATTAGAATTTTGGGGGTTTAATAAAAGTATCCATGATTTTAAAGCCTAAATATAGTATAGGTGATCTGCTTTGAACTTTTTCTTCTGCTATATATAATCCATTTTTTTTTTAAATTTTTGTTATTTCACTAAATATATTAAATAAGATTTGTTGATTAGGGTGAGCTAATAAAACATCGTCCATGTAGTGTAGACACATGAGGTCTTGATATTTGTTTTTAATGGGATGTATAGCTCTGTCCACATATAGTTGGCACATTGTAGGGCTATTTGCCATTCCCTGTGGCAATACTTTCCATTGATATCTTTTAACAGGGCCATTATTATTGATAGAAGGAATTGAAAAAGCAAACCTGGGGGCATCCAGAGGATGTAGGGGAATGGAAAAGAAACAGTCCTTTATATCGAGAGTTATAAGGTAATAGTTTTTTGGAATAGCTACAGGATTAGGAAGTCCAGGTTGGGTAGGTCCCCATTATTTGCATTGTTTTTTATTAATTTGTCTTAGGTCTTGTAATAGTCTCCATTTTCCCGATTTTTTCTTAATTACAAATATGGGAGAATTCCAGGGAGAGGTGGAAGGCTCCTTGTGTCCTGCTTCTAATTTTTCTTTAATTAATTGATGGGCCATTTGCAATTTTTCTTTGGATAAGGGCCACTGAGGGACCCAAACTGGCTTATTAGAGAGCCATGGTATTTTTAAAATTGTTTTCTCAGTGGCCCCTAGAAAAAATGTCCTTTGCCTTTTTTATTATGATTAGGATTTTTATTCTTAACACCTGCAGGCTTGGTTGCTAGGTGCAGCCCCATTTGATGTAAGATATCTCTTCCCCATAGGGTAACTGGCAAGCTGTTTAAAACATAAGGTTGGAATGTTCCTGTATGGCCTTCATTGTCTTCCCAATTTAAGATTACAGCACTTTGTGCTGGGGTATTACTATATCCCAAGCCTCTTAAACTGGTTGAGGCTTTCTGTAGAGGCCAGTGCTTAGGCCATTGTTGTAGATTTATGATGGAAGAGTCAGCTCCTGTATCAATCAGCCCCTCCATCTCTATACCTTGAATTTTTAATTTGCACATCGGCCTCTGTGAACAATCCTGAACCCAGGAAGCCATAGGTCCTGGACCAGTGGAACCGAATGCTCTGCTATTTCTATTTTGTGGCATGCTTTTAAAAGAACTATGGAGACTGGGAATGAGGAACATCTGTGCGATTCTCTCTCCTTGATTTATGGAGATGATGCCCCTGTGTGTACTTAGCATTATTTTAATCTCTCCATTATAATCTGAATCAATAACCTCTGATATAACATTAAAGCCTAATAAACTCTTGGAACTACGCCCAAGGATTAGTCCCACAGTTCCTGAAGGGAGAGGTCCCCTGATTCCCGTAGGAATCAGCTGAACCCCCATTTCAGGTGTCAGTACCATCCAGGCAGTAGAACAGAGATCTAATCCTGCACTTCCTCTTGTCCTCTGATAAGGGAGTTAATGGGTAGGAGGGATTGTGACGAGGAATCATTTGGTTCTGAGGGCATTCCTCCTCTAGTGCACATTCCTCCTCTAGTGCCTCGTACATTTGTGGGCCCCGGGGCATTGGGCCCCGTGCCCCGTTTTTTGAAATCCTTGATAAATCATTTCCATATATATCATATCTGGAATGGCATTGATTGGCCCAATGTATACCCTTTTTGCACCTGGGGCATCGGCCTGGAGCGCGGTATGAATTTGATCTTATTACCCTTGGGGGATATTGCTTAGCATATCTTGGTTGATTATAATACTTTTGTCTGGAATATCCTGTTCTAGGTTGAATCCTTTGGGAATTTTGAGGGCAGGAATTTTTCATCACTGCAGCAATTACGTTGCCTGTGATAACAGCCTCATTAATGTCTTTGCACAGTCTGATATAAATTGATAAGTCTTTTTTACTTCTCCATGGCCTTATTGCATCCTGGCAATATTTATTAGCATTCTCATATGCTAATTGGATAACTAGAGGCATAGCATGCTCAACTTCACCAAAAACTCTAGATGTTGTTTTTAAGAGTCTATCTACAAAATCAGCGTAAGGTTCGTTAGGCCCTTGTATAACTTTTGATAGGCTGCCTTGCAGATCCCCTGTGCCTGATATTGTCTTCCAGGCTTTCACAGCTGCAGTGTGTATCTGGGCATACACACCGGGATCGTATTTTAGCTGATTTTGTAGTTTGGCGAACTGACCTTCCCCTGTGAGCATATCTATATTGCGTTGAGGGAAACCTGCTGCAACATTTCTCTTTGCTATTTCTGAACAAAGTTCCTGGAATTGAGTTTTCCAGATTAGGTATTGTCCCCCACTTAGTACCGCTCTGCATAGACTTTTCCAATCTGAGGGGGCTAAGATTAGGGTGTTAAATGATTCCATCATACTTAATGTGAACGGAGCTTGAGGCCCATAGGTCATTACTGCCTCTTTAAAATTCTTTATTGTTTTAAAGTCTAGGGACTCGTGATATCTTTGTCCCTCTTCATTTTGAAATATTGGCAGTTCTAGGTGCTCCTGCGGTCTATGTTGTTCGAGAACATATAAGCGCTCAGAAAGGCCGCCAATTTCTACCTCAAGGGCACGTACATTCTGATCAATACTCCTTATTGTTTCTGTTAGGGATTCTATCCATGAAGGAGCAGAGGGCACTAGTGGTTCCTCTATTTGACAGTCTTTTCTCTTTTTTAATTTCTTTTTGTTCTTTTTATTGGAGACTGTGCTCCCCGAATTGCTTTTTGATTCCTCCTCACTACTAGCTTCATAATTCCTAACTGACTCAGTGGAGGAGACCGTACTCTCATGGTTTGGCTCCTTGTTACTATTATCACTTTCACTAGTATCCTGAGTTTCAGCTTCTAAGGAGAGTACATACTCCTCAGCTAATTTTATTAAGCTTCTGATGGCTTTTGCAGTTCTTAATTTTGAATTTACATTACTACTCTCCTTGCTGGTCTCAACTGAGTCAGAGGATATGCTTTCTTGTTCATTTTTCTCACTATCCTCTTAGTTCTCGATATAAAAATTTCATTCTTGGCTTTTATAAACCAACTTTTTGTTATATTCTCTCCCATATTTTTAAATTTTCTTTTTTCTTACCTTGCCGCCAAATTCCCCGTATGGGCCACCACTTGTTGCTGCCTGAAGCGGAAACCGCTTGGAGCAATGAACGCCGCAGGAAAATTCGGAGGCAGGATGAAAATGAAAAAAGGTCTTTTATTCTTCTTCTCTCTCCGGCTCCAGCAATCACTCCCAACGCTCTAACTCCAACCACCACCTTCTTCTTCCCACACACTCTAACAAAACTCACCCAGTTATATACATATAGCTTTAACAAGGACACGTGCTTACAGCTTGAGCTTACAGGTGCGTCACGCAGTGTTCACGGGCATACAAAGATTCTTTGAATAATGTATTACTATCAGGTGGAAACTAGAACATCTTTTATGGCTCTCAGCTAACCGCAATTTTTAGCTATCTCTTTGATTATAGGCTCCTTCAGGGATCCAGGAGTTTTGCATGCTATAATTGGATTTGGGTGGGGGGAGAAATGAAAATGAATGAAGACAGGGAAGATCCAGGAGGGAGTGCATAGTGTGTAGTGAGAGGAGTGATGGGTTGACATAATGCAAAATTTGTTAGCTCAGGGATAAGGAGAGTGCTGTTGCTAAAACCTTGAGGCATTGGGCAGCCGGTGTAAACTAAGTCTAAGTGTTGGTGTAGGAATGCAATGGGGCAGGGAGAATCTCCTGCCTTTTGGTAAAGAACCCCCAAGTTTTGTCTGTGTTCTGAGTGGAGTGACAAGAAAAAGGACTTGTTAGAGTTTGGTAAATATAGAGTTGAGGATGTGAGAAGAGAATTCTGGGGAGTACAATGGTAGAGGAGAAAGAACAGGGACATGGAAGAGAATCTGAAAGTTCCCTTTGGAAACTTCAAAGAGAGATATGGCTATGAGGGAGAATTTTGGTACCCAGATGCAAAAATAATTAAGAAGGCCCAATAGGGACAGCAGCGTGTCCATTTTGGTGGTCAGTGGGAGAATGTCTTTTAAAGCCTAGAGTCTTTCTGGGGGTGTAGTAAGGGAGGTGGGGGTTAATAGGATCCCTAAATATTGTACCCAAGGAGAGAAGAGCTCGGCCTTAGATTGAGAAACCTGGTACTCCAAGGAGGTCAGGGAGAGGTGTGATGTGTGGAATATTCTAGTGAAAGGCTATAGAACAGGAAGTCACCTACCTACAGCATTATGTGGCTAGGGGATAAATTCAGGGTGGCCATGTCTCCTTGGAGAGCCTGGCCAAAGTAGTGGGGGTTATCTCAGAAGCCTTACGGGGAAATGTCCAGGTGAGTTGCTGTGAGTAGTTAGTGTCTGGGTCTGCCCAGGTAAAGGTGAAAAGTGAGCCTGAGGCAGGGTAGAGGGGAACAGTAAAGAAGGCATCTTTCAAGTCTACTGCTGGGAAATGTGTGGTGGAGGCTGGGATATGAGATAAAAGGGTGTAGGGGGTGGGTACTAAATGGCATATGGGAACAATTGCCTCATTGATTTTTCTGAAGTCCCGTACTAGGTGGAATTGGCCACTGGATTTCTTTACTCTGAGAATGGGGGCTTATGAGGCAAGTGAGTTGGTTTGAGGGGTTTGGCCTGTAATAAACAGGAGAAGATGGGCTTCAAACCTTTGAGGGTTAAAAGGGTTAAAGGTTCTGGGGATTTACATAATGTGTGGGGTCTCTCAGTTGGATATGAACCAGGGAATGGTGTCACTATTTTAGGTTGAGAAGTATCCCAGATTGTGGGGTTAGTCCCAGCAGGTAAAGGACAGTCAGGAGGCTTAGGGGTGGAGGGGACCATAAATGAGCCAGAATGTGCTAGGGAGATGGTAGTGGAATTAAGGGGGAATGATAATGGAGGCTCTTAACTTGTAAAGGAGATCTCAACCCAATAGGTGGATGGGGCAACTTGGTACAAATGTAAAGGAAAGGGAAGTAAAAGAATTTCAAATGTGCAAAACCACGGGGGTGTCTGCTGTAGCTATGTAGGCGTCCCTGAAACCCATAATTGGGGTATTTGGTTTGAGGTATGTCCATATCATTTAATCAGGAGTGAAAGGCTTATCCAATATTGACCACAAATGAGACTGTATGGCCATTCACCATCCCTGTGACCTGGGGCTCTTCGGATGTGCCATCTGAGGTGGCAGGGGCAGTGGAGCCCGACCCATTATTCCAAGCACTTCATGAAGGGAACCTGGGAATCTGGTGGGCAGCTTATATGGGGGGTGGTGTTTTTCCCTGGGAAAATTCCACCTTCCATTGATCCCATTGCCCACAGTTGGGACAGAGTCTAGAGGGGGCTTTGGGTTATGACAGGCTTTTGCCCACATCAGAAGCATGGTGCAGGAGGTATATTGGTGAGGCCATGAGACTTGGAGATATTAGGGGGTCTGGTGAGCCTCATCTTCCCAGTTGTTAAAATCTTTGAAAGCTGTATTTAAAAGTAACTACCGAGGAGACTCAGGACCCTTTTGTAACTGTCTGGTTTCTTGCAGATGTCAGCTGCAGACATGCTGATAAGGTTAAATGGAGAAAGATACTTCCAAAGGACTCTTCACATCCAAATTTGTATATTTGGTGATGTCCTCAGTAAGTTGGGCCAAAAACAGAGCAAGATTTTCAACAGGTCCCAGGGTAATTTCCCTTATCTTTTCCCAACTAATTTGGGTGTCAGAATTTTTGTCATTCCTTCAAGGAAGCAAATAACCATGTGTTGAAGTCTGATGACCCTGGGGGTCTTGAGGCTGATTAGTCCAATCAGGTTCAACTGTTGGGATAGCAGCATCTGCTGCTGGATGGATATCAAGGGTTTGGGCCTTAAGAAGTCTGCATGTGAATGCGGCTCATCTCAAAGCAATCTGAACTTCACTTTCAGAGGGTCCCCTCCCAGAGCAGGAGGCATGGCACCAGGATTGCAGTCTTTTGCAAGAGATTGAACTCTGATCCTGATGCTGTCCCCACATCAGGAAAAGTTCAGCTGGAGGTTCGTTGCTCAGAAATTTTCAGCCCAGAGCACCAACAGGATTCTTTCTGAAGTCAGTGGTTCTCAAACAGGGGCTTGCCTCAGAATCCACTGCAGGGTAAAATGCAGGGCTCTGCAGCACACCCTTGGAATTTAGCAGGTCTAGGAGAAACTTCACTCCTCACAGGACACCAGCTGGTCCTGCTGGTGCTTGGAGAACCTCTTAGAGAATCTCAGCTTTGGGCCTGATTCCTGGGGGGCCTCAGGATTTATCCTTGTGTCCATGACTCAAGCCTTCATGCAAAGCAAGTTTTTAAAAACTATTGACAAAAGCCCTGAAGTAAGAGCCTGTGAAGGTCACCTTTGTGTAGTAGTGTTCTCATTCTTTGTAAGGGGAGCTGTGGTGGGGAGAGCTGCCCAGGCACTGGGAGGGGCTTCATTCCAGCTTGGACCTCAGGGGAAGTGAATGCAGGTGGATGTGGTCACCAGAACCTCACCCACAGCTGAGAACTGGCTTGGAGCAGAGCTCGCCCTGGGACACCTGACAGAGGGCTGTGATTTGGAGCAAGGGCAGAGGTTACACCTGCTGGAGCTGGCACCAGGAGCTGAGGTTACCGGGTGTGGTCAGGGTGCTTTCAAAACCTATATAGATGCAGGTGCCAGGCAGGATTTCACTCATTGTCTTGAGGTGTCCCCACAGTCAGCAAGCAGAGGAGCAGGGCAGGACAGCTGTGACCCCTGGGCTGCACATCCCGAGGCTCAGGATAGTGCTGAGCCTGCTGGGTGCATCACACCCCATTTGCGAATGCCCAACTTCTTGGCAGGAGGTGGCTCCACTGGCTGTGGTTGGAATATTTCCTTGTGCTGTGAGATGCCCAGACATGGGTGGGTCTTCACACTTGTGCTCCTGGTAGTCACTGTGATCCCTGTCTCTGTGGCCAGCAGCCTTCTTCAGCTGCTGCTTTCATGCTCCACCAGTTTAAATGTGGTTTCCACAGCTGGTGGTATTCAGTCTTCCAGGACCCTACTCTGCCCTGGGGATCTGCTGCAGGATCACCCGTCTTTCTCCTTCTGTGACTCTGGTCCTGCTCTGCTGTCCTCTGGGCATTGATTTCTATTTCTCACTCCCGGGTTCCCCACTGGGCTCCTTCTAACCTGGTAGCAGCCCCGCCCCAACTGCTCATCCTTAGCATTTTATGTAGGTACTTCCCGCATTCCTCCTGGCTCTCTATGCCCTTTAAACATCACCTGTCTTCCACCTTGTTAGGGGTCCCCTCTGATGTAGCTCAGCATCACACCTTCCCATATCACCAGAGTGCATGGGAACCTCAAAACTGGCCCCAGCCGCAGCTTAGCTTAAAGGTATTCTAAAATGCATGGCTTTTTGTTGTTCCTGTTTGGCTTTTGCTTGGGTATTTTTAGCCTTCTGCTCTGAAAGTACAAGAAGGTACACCAGAATGGAGTTGGGGTGAATCCCAGGGGCCACCCTGTCTAGCTTCTATACCTGGTTCCCTCGAGGGAGGAAAAGGCTGTGACAGTCTCTTAGAAACTGCAGACTTCACAAAGCCTTCTTCTAATTCTAACTCCCTTGTTGACTCGGCAGGACAGACCACAGGCAGGGTCCTTTATCCACACAAAGCTCCATGCTTCTGCATGAGTATGACAGTGCATGGTTTTAATCTCCATTTCACTCTCCTCTGTTGGAATAAACAGGGATTTTCCTGTTTTTGCTCTCCTGTCAGAGATGAACAGGTGTGTGTGTGTGTGTTTATAAAAATGTCTACCTGAAGCAGGCCTGGCAGGCCTTTGTCCTCCCGAACAGGCTGTTTGGTGGTATAGGCTGTGGGCCACATGGTCACCACAATTCAGCTCTACTGCAAAACCCAGGCTGCAGCTCCCAACCATACAGGTGAAAGATGTGTTCAACTCCAGTGACACGTGACCTACTGACATGAACTGCTAGTCAGCTGGGGTCTATGGCCACAGCCTATAGTCCCTGAGAACACTGTTTCCAAGATGAGAGACTCAGGTTGAAGCATTGGTGTGGGGGCTGAACTCTGACCTGCTGTGTTTTCCTCTCTTGCTCTTGATGACCAGAACGTACCTATCGAGCTCACATACAGAGGATGTTCAGCAGCATGTGGTCCAGGGACTCCTTCACTGAGATCCCTGGATACTGCAACCAGTCTTTCACCCAGGAAGAGGGGGAGATTTTAAAGAAATATTTCATTTCAAGGATACCCAGGAGGCCTGACATGGTAGTCCTCCTTGGAATACCAAGAATTGGGAAAACTAGGATCCTGATGAAGCTGCATCTAGCCTGGTCAGAAAGCACCCTCTATTGGGACAGATTCTCTTTCATTTTCTTCTTCTCCTGCCAAGAACTGAAGCAGCTGAGAGTGACCAGCTTGGCAGAGCTCATCTGCAGAGGAAGGCCTGATGACTCTGTCCCCTTAGAGGAGATCATGGCCCAACCAGAAAGGCTCCTGTTCATCAAAGAAAGCTTTGAGGAGCTGCACTGCACTCTGAGTGAGCCTGAGTAAGATATGTGCAGGGACTGGAGGGAGAGGTGGCCTGTCAAGGCAGTCCTGGGTAGCCTGCTGAAGAGGAAGATTCTCCCGGAGTCAACTCTGCTCCTCGCTACCATGCCTGAGAACCCACCAACTCTGGAAAGCAAACTGGAGCACCCAAACATGCAAGTGCTCTTGGGCTTCCATGAAAGCCAGAGGAAGTAGTACTTCTGCAGCTCATTTGAAGACAGGGGCCGAGCCATGGCAGCCTTCAGCTTGGTGAGAAACAATGAGCAGCTGTTTTCATGTGCCATGTCCCCCTCCTCTGCTGGATGGTGTGCACCTCTCTGAAGCAGGAGATAAAGAGTGGCAGGGACCTGGAAGGCACCTGCAGGAGGACCACCTCTGTGTTCCTCTCTTTCATCTTTCACCAGTTCACACCCAAGTGTGCTAGCCATCCTAGCCAGAAGGGCCAAGGCCTGCTGAAGGCACTGTGTTCCCTGGCTGTGGAGGGCATGTGGACAGACATGTGGGTGTTTGGTGAAGTGGAACTCAGGAGGAACGGGGTAGCGCAGGATGCGATCCCCGCCTTGCTGGACCTCAAGCTCTTCCGCAAGTACAGCGAGTCGGGGAGCTCCTACTCCTTCAGGCACGTGTGCCTGCAGGAGTTCTGTGCGGCCCTGTTCTACCTGCTGGACAAGCCCCGCCCCCACCCCTGCCTGGCCGTGGGGCCCACGGAGGCACTGCTGCTCACCTTCTTGAAGGAAGAGAGAGCCACCTGGGTGTTTCGTGGGCTGCTTCCTCTTGGGCCTTGTAAAGGAAAGTGAACTGCAGAGGCTGGATGCCCTCCTTGGGATCCAGAGGTCCCGGGAGGTGGAACTGCAGCTCCTTGGATGTCTGAGGAGCCTGGTGGAGCGTGAGAATCTGAAGGACCACGTGGAGTTCCTGCTGCTGTTCTACAGCCTGTTTGAGATGCGGAGTGAGGCCTTGGCCAGCCAGCTGATGAGCAGCCTCCACGAGGCCCACTTGCGCATTCGAGGGACGCCAGACTTGGTGGTCGCTGCCTACTGCCTAAAATACTGTTCCAGCTTGAGGCAGCTCAGTGTCTCAGTCCCCAAAGCCTTTCAGGAAGAGAGGATACCCGATGCAATGTGAGTTTCTGCAGTCACTTTATTTCCACCCTTTCTCAGAACCTGTAATTGTGCTCACAGGGTGTTGGGGACAGGGTGTTTCACATGGATTGGGTTCGTCACCTGCCTTTTCTGTCCAGCAGGCTTCAGCCGGAGCCCTGGATTGTCTTTAGATTTTGTTTTTACTGTGTTTGTTTTATTTTATTTTTTGGTCAAATTATTTATAATCTGTGTAGACTTTAAATTTATAAGGTAAAATACAGGCTAAATGAATTTTCAGCTATTATAAAATTATAAAATATTAGCTAATTGTGTTTATTTTTTAATTCAAAAATATTTATTTATTGGGGCTGGAATTGTGGCTCAGTGGTCAACCACTTGCCTGGCATGTGTGAGGCACTGTGTTTGATCCTTAGCACTACTTAAAAATTAAAAAAACAAAAAACAAATACAAAAGCAAGGGAATTGTGTCCATGTATAACTAAAAAAAAAAAGTATTATTTTAAAAAATTATTTAGTTGTAGATGTTCACAATAACTTATTTTAGGTACTTTCTATTTACATGGTATTGAGGATCAAACCCTGAGCCTTACATGTGTGTTCAGTGTGCCACCTCTGAGCCCAGCCCCAGCTCCTGTGTCTATTCTCACTAATCTTTCAATGGTGTTCATTGGCGGGGTGGGTGTGCTCATTCAGTACCCTGTGCTGTGTGCACCCAGGAGGACTCCTGAGCAGCCTGTGGCCTCCTCCGTGAGGCTGGCTTTCCTAGTGGCACCTGTCTCCTTACCAAAGCAGCAATAATGACTGTACTGAGGGTGGAGGGCAAGACTCCCTAGGGCGTGGTTCCTTCCGTTCCAGACCTTCAGCACATTTCATGCTTAGGTCACTCCCCTGGGAGCCCGATCCAGACCCTTGACTGAAGTCTGCAAACTACTGCTGTGCTATTCTGAAAATCATAGAGTTTGACTCAGACAACTCACAAGGTGGATACTACTACTACTATGCTACAGGGGAGGAGATGGGAGGGACAAACCAAGTCAGATGACCCAAATGATAGAGCTAAGAAGGGGTGAAGGCCAAGTTCAAGGCCAGGAGATTGTGCTAGAGGCTGGCTCTGGCCTCTTGCCTCATCTTTCCCTGTAAACAGCCTGGACTAGAAACAAGGCAGGGTCTCCAACCCACCACTTCTGTGACCTGGGTGGTCTATGGCCTTGCTGTGGAGCTGCCCTGAGTGTTAGGATGCTCATAAGCATCCCTGGCCCTGCCCACTGGTGTCAGAAGCACTGTCACTTGGGAGGTAGAGACCTGAAAGGCTGCAGTGTGGCTGAAGTTCCTGGCCAAGAAATGACAAGAGGAGGTGATCTGACCCTGCTCTCCCACCTTGGGGTCCAAGAAGGTGACACTGTGCTCAGAGGCTCTACTGCCTTGAGGTGACCATCTGTGGAGGGCCTTTCATTTCTCCTCTGTTACATGTCCAGCCATGCTCTCCTCTGGTGGCGCCAGATCTGCTCTGTGCTCAGCTCCAATGAACACCTCCAGACACTGCGGGTGGAAGACAGCATCCTGGGCAAGTGGGTGCTGCTGATCCTGTGCTGTCAAGCTGCAATAGTGCACATGCCCCATGCAGAGACTTGAGTGAGCTGAGGATGGGCCTGGGACGTGGACATAGCTCAGCCTCCCTGCCAACATGTGGTAGAGGCTGGCTGCTTTAGCAGAGGCTATACTCCTGAGCAGTGTCTCGGCCCAGCACCACTGATGCCCAGGAAGCTCTTTCTTATTTGCTGGGCCTGTGCCATGCAGGGTGGGATCTGAGGGGCACCCTGGGCTCTGCTTTCCAGACCCCACAGCTTCCTCTAGTTCTAACAACCACAATTGTTTCCAGACATTGACTTTTGGGAATAAACTCACCCAGGCATTGGGTTGTGGAACTGATGGTGGGTAAATTATGGTGAAGGGGTGACAACAGCCAGGTGTTGATGCTGTGCTGCTGGGCATGGTTGGATCAGAATCACCCAGAATCACCTTTGCTTTTGCAGGACGAGTAACTTTTCCCTTTGTTGTAAGACACAGATATTCTTTGCAGTGCTCACCAGTAACCCAACCCTGTAACACCTGAGCTTGACCCACACCAGGCTCACCCACAATGATGTGACATTCCTCTGCGGTGCCCTGAGCCACCCAGAGTGCAACATACAGGAGCTGCGGTGAGTTGTGCCCACCAGTTATGGGGTGGAATCTGCAGAGGACTTGGCTGCTTTAATGTGGGCTTCTCTGTCCTGTTTCCTGTCTCTGGGAAGCAAAGGTCACCTCCTGGGAAATGGAGACCAGAATAGGGAAGTTAGCTTCTAAATAGATACAGGCACTTTGGAAATCCACTGTTCAGCTGTCGCAGATTCTGGTGCAAAACATAACCCAGGGGAAGTGCTTCAGATGTTGGTGGCTCAGGGTGGCATGGCTCAGTTTGCTTAGACAGTGGCACTTGAACACTTGAGGCAGGTCCCCCTAAGGCCTGAAATGTGGAAATTCCCAGCAACTGACAAAAATTTCTTTGTACATTCTCCTATCCCATGTGATTACTCTTCGACCACAGGTAACATTTTGGACAAATATCTAATATTGTTGGTGGAAATGAGTCCAACGCAGGAGTAGACCAGATGGTTTTATTCTGATGTTTAAAGATCGCCAAGGCCGTGGTGTTAGAGGTCTGGTAGTGCTCTCCTTTGGTGATGGGCAGAGGGGAGGAGGAGGTGGGTAGGGACCATGCTGGCCTGGAGGCTGGTCATATCAGCTGGACTTTCTCTGGAAAGTTTCTTGGCCAGCACCTGGCCTATGTCCTGGCAGCTGTGTGCTCTCTCTGTTATGTGTCATGAATTTTCCAATCAAATAGAGATTCATCCACTGTCTTCTCTGGTGCCCACCAATTCAAAAATTTTTGTTTTATTTTTTAAGATACAGGGAATGAACCTTGGGGTAGTTAACCTATGAGCTGCACCCCCAGTCCCTTTATTTTCAAATACTTTACTTAGACACAGTGTCTTGCTGAGTTGATTATTGCCTTTCTACACTGCTGAGACTGGTTTTGAATTCATGGTCCTCCCACCTCAGCCTCCAGAGCCACTGGGATTACGGGTGTGCATCACCATGCCCTGCGATGTTCAGATACTTCTGACAGCTCTTTCCCTGCTGTGTCTCTGGGAACTCCTCATCTGAGCATGAAGACACAGATCCATTTGCAGATAACAGCTTTGTTGAGAAACAATACACACACCCCAAAACCCGTACTTTTAAGGAGTGAACCTAGTGGTCTCAGCAGAGGCTCAGAGATGTGCAGCTATTTGTTGCTGCCTGAAGCGATGGCTGCATGGAGCAACAAAGCCACGGGAAACAGTTCAGAGGCAGACTGGAAACAAACAGTCTCTTTATTCTGCCAGCTTCTCTCTCTGGCTCCAACAACACCCTGACACACCGTCCATGCTCCTCCAACAACCACAAAATCACACTGACCCTATCCACAATCCCCCATGCCAAGTCCTGTAAGATCATGCAAATGGCGCCGACCCAATCCACAATGTCCCAGGCCAAGTCTCACAAGACCATGGAAGGTGGTAATGCTTATGGCTCACAGCTAACCACAATCTTAGCTATCTCCTTAATTAGGGCTCCTGCAGCTATTACAGCCATCTGATTCTGGGAGGCTTTCAGTACCTAGGAAGAGACCCTACCCATGACTTCAAGCCCCATCCTCTCATGTCCATCCCCTGGGACCCACTAATGCACTTCAGTGTTGAGGGGTCTTCATGATCTGCACGTCTTGTTTAATTGAATCATGCACCTGGATGGTTCAGGAGCAGCTTAGCTTCCACTGAGCAAAAGGTTTCCCAGCTCCCCCAGGTGTGGCCCTGTCAGTGCTTCACTCCTTTCTTGGCTGAGTGGGTTCCCCAGTGGAAGGTTTCCCAGCTCCCCCCAGGTGTGGCCCTGTCAGTACTTCACTGCTGTCATGGCTGATTGGGTTCCTCTGCTGTTGGGACTTTCCGGATGCTGTCTGCCAAGGGGATGGGCTCTGGTTGCTTACCACGGCCTTTGGAGGACTGGGGCTAAGCAGGGGGGTGTGGGCTATGACATATCGTGAGAGTCGGAACTGCCTGCTGGTCGAGGATTGGTTATTTTTAGGCCTATATAAGTACAGTTCACTGTTCAATAAATGAGTTTTTGGCATTGCTTTCTACCAAAACTCCCCAGGTGTGGCTTGGTGTCCGTCAATCAGGCGGGGCCCGTCAATAGGCCCGCTAAGCCTATCTTTGCCAGGTAAGCTACTTAACTCTTTCTGCTGGCAGAAAGAACCCCCTTTTAGGGCCCAAAAGGGGGGGTAGATATAGACCTCTGCCCCATTAATAAGTAACACAGCAGTCACGGGAGTTGGCGCCCAAGGGCGGGGCACGAAAACAAAAGAAAATTATCGATAGGCTTAGCACGGTTAGAGACGCAGTGTCTCTCTGGCAAAAGTATCCTCTAATATGGGGCAAGCTTTAATATTTAAGAAATCTCAGGACCAGCCCTTGAGGCATGGCAGTGTATTTTAAGAAAGCAAGGTCTCCAGATATCTGATGCTCAAGCTGAAAAATTTGGAGCTCATTAATACGGGTGGCTCCCTGGCTCCCAAAGGCTGATTATAATTCATGGAAGACATGGCACCGTGCGGAACAGATTTTAAGAGAGAGAGAAAACGAATATGGGGAAATTCCACCTCCAGGAGTTTATCCAGCTTTATCTGCCCTAAAAGCATGCTCTCTCATGCAAACAATAAAAGAATCTACAGAGGCCACAGATCAGGCACCTCAAATTATAAGAATTGAGGTAACAAAGCAGGCCCTTCGAGAAAATAAAATATCTGAATCTAATCTCTCCTGGTCCGGAGAATTAAACAGCCCCTCCCGGTCCGTGGATTTGGAGAAGCCTAACCACTCCCTAGAAGTAGAGAAATCCCGCTCCACGGAATTAGGAAAAACTAGCAATCAGGAACCTACAGCTTCTCCCTGAGAGAGCTTTAAAAAATTCCTGAGGACAAAGGCCATCAGCCACATGGCTCACCACACTGTGAGCGGGATCCGCCATTTTATGAGCCCACCCCTTCTGGGCCTTCTGCACCACCGCTTTTCCAAGAGGCGCCAATTCCACAACAGCTGCTAGCACCCCCTGGTGGACTTTCACCTGTAATGGTGTTTTCAGTTAATTTAAATCCGGGAGGAAATAGGCCAAATATTTGGTACCCCTGGGAAACTCAAGAGTTAAAAGAGTTAAAAAAAAAAAAGGGGGGGGGGTGTTGGAAGACAGTCCCAACTCTCCATGGGCAAAATGTATTTTATCAAGTCTGGCACATCAAGCCTGCACGACAAAAGATTGGAACGATTTAACCAAAGCCGTGCTTCCAGGACCTTTATTTATAAAGTGGTGTGCATATTTTACTGATGAATGCCATATGCAGGCAGAGAGGAACCGATCTATGAATCCTCCCATACCAATAACCTTTGGGATGCTGGCAGGAGTTAATGACCAATATGCCACTGGCATTCAACAGGCAGCAATACCAGCCCCTTACCGAGAGCAGGTGCGAGCTTTAGGGCTGGCAGCATGGAAAAACTAGAGGAAGGCCCTTCAGAGCCTCCTATACCTGGAATCACTCAAAAAGCTAATGAGGATCTGGCCACATTTATTGAGAGAGTGGAAAAAAGCCTTCAAAGGAAATTTCCACCTGGTACGATGAGGATCAATTTGCAAAAATGCTGGTTTGGGAAGGGATGACCACAGATCACAAGCTGGCCTGTGCCGGGATAAAGGATAGATCTATGGGGAGATGGATTATTGCCACCAAAGATGTGGGTTCTCAAACTCATCAATCTCAAGTCTTAACCACCGCCCTTAATGCCCATACTGAGGTATTAGCAACAGTTTTTTAAATGGAAAAGGGACCTGTTTTAAGTGTGGACGACAGGGCCATTTTAGAAAAGACTGCCCCAATGGCCCTGGTCGGCTCCCAGAATGCTCCCCTGGCCAGACTCAGAGTCCAGCTGCCCCTAGAACACTTTGTCCTAGATGTAAAAGAGGATATCATTGGAGAAAAGATTGCAGATCTAAATTTGATATTCAGGGGAAACCTTTAAACTCCTAAAGGGGCATCCTCCAGCTCCGTTACACCAAGGAGGTTCCCCTGCTCACAGTCCCCCTAAGGTCCATTAGACAGTTCCTATTGTTCCAGGGATTAGACCAAAGATGGATATTTATATATCAGGAAAGAAATTTTTGTTGCCTAATTGATACTGGGGCAGAACGTACTATACTAAGGAAGGAAGAGATTCCACCTCAATGGGAACTAATTCCAGGGCCCCAATTACTCGGGGTAGGTGGAAACACTCATTTCAGAAGAAACCAGAGATTGGCTTAGATGGAGAGACATAGACGGAAATCAAGGGGAGGTTCACCCCCTTGTGGCCCCTGGATTAACCTCTAATTTATTAGGCCAGGAAATCTTAGGAGAAGCTGAAGGCTTACATTACTACAACCCATAGAGAGCTTCAAAATGATATATTAATTAAAGATACAGGGAGAGAAACTTCCAATCATCAAATAGGGTCTCACCCCCAATCCTAAGGGCCACTGCTCCCCAAGTTCCTGCCATTCAATGGCGAGATGGCCCCCCAATCTGGGTTGAGCAGTGGCCCCTTCCTACTGAAAACTAAACCATTTGAGGGCAATTGTCCAAGAACAGTTAGCCCTAGGACACATTAGACCCTCTCTTAGCCCATGGAACAGTCCTGTTTTTGTTATACAAAAGGCCACAGGGAAATGGAGGATGTAATAAGACCTCCGGAAAATTAATGATAGGATGTTCATTGTTGGCACACCTCTGCATGGCCTCCCCTGGATCCCTGCTATTTCAAGAGATTTAACCTTAATTGTTATTGATATTAAAGATTGTTATTTTTCTATTCCTCTTCATCCAGATGATTATGAAAAGTTTTGCTTTTTCTATCCCTTCTAATAACTTTCAGAGGCCAGATGAGCAATATGAATGGATAGTTCTCCCTCAAGGTATGGCTAACAGCCCAGCTTTTTGTCAATATTATGTTTCATGTCTCCTGTCACCATTAATAAAAAAATCGCAGCTCACCCTGTATGTTTATATGGATGACATCATCCTGGGAGCTGCTGATGTCCAGCAACTGGGCTCAGCTTGCCTGACCCTTCGAGAGCTCTTAGAAAAAGGAGGATTACACATATCCAATGACAAGGTCCAAACTATTCTCTCTTCAAAATATTGGGGACAAAACTTAGCCTAGACACGGTTTGTCCTCTCAAACCTTAACTAGTCATTCAAAAATCTTATTCCTTGGCAGAGTTACAGAAGCTATTAGGAGAGCTAAACTGGTTAAGACCATGGCTTCATTATCTCTACTGAGGATTTATTACCTCTCTTTGAGTTGCTACGAGAAAATCCCCCTCTGATGTTGATTATACTAGAAGAAGGTCATCTGTCAATATTACAAAAATTCCAAGATGCCCTCAATTCAGCCCAATTGGCTTGATACCAACCAAAGCAACCTCTATAACTGTGGATTTTCTCAGGTGCTAAGCTCCTGACAGCTGTTCTCACCCAGATGGGTAACCCCTTACAGTGGATACATTCCTCTGTGGGAGGAGCACCTCGAGTTTATTCCCAATTAGATCAATTAGCAGATCTTATAATAAAAGGGAGAGATACATCATTGAGACATTATGGAAAAGACCCAGATATTTTAACAATTCCTTACCATTTGTCAGACTTTGAATGGATACGGAGAAACAACCCTAGAGTCTCCTATGCTTTAGAAGGATTTTTAGTACAAGTTGACTGTCATTACGGGTCAACCAAATGGACCTCTTCTTTTCCCAAGAAGAGTAACTCCCCCCATCCTTTTTTCCATCAAGCCACTCCCCAACGCAGTAAATGTCTTCACAGATGGAGGAAAAGAAGGGTCAGCAGTTGTAGTTTTTCACCCATCCTCAGGCCAAAGGACACAATACTTTGAAGCCATTACTGGTTCTGCTCAATTTAAAGAATTATATGCTGTTGCATTAGCCTTAACCCATGTCCAAGAGCCTATGAATCTTTTCTCAGATTGTTTATATGTAATTAACATATTACCTACTCTAAATGCATCATATATAAAGATAGATAATAATCCTATAACCCCTCTGATGATTCAGGTTCGATCCCTGTTAAAGGGGCGTAATGAGCCTATTTTCCTCCAACATCTTAGGGGACATCAAGGCTTATCTGGGCCCCTCTCTGAGGGAAATCAGGCTGCTGACCGTTTGGCCACCACAGGTGTATTAACAGTTACAGTCCCATAATCAACAAGACCTTCAGTTAGCCCAAGGTCTTCATGACCTTACTCATTTAAATTGGAGAGGACTACATCATAAATTTCCTTTAGTTCCTATAAAAGATTTTTAAAAGATTGTAAGGACATGTAAAGTCCTGTTTGCCCTTCTTACAGGTCTCACCTCTCCAGTCCCCTGGGGTAAATCCCAGAGGCCTATGGCCCAATGCTGTCTGGCAGACTGATGTAACCCATTATGTGCCATTTGGAAAATTAAAATATATATTTATGTCCATAGATACTTATTCACATGCTTGTTGGGCCACGGCACACTCTGGAGAAAGGCCTAAACATGCTGAAAGTCACTTTTTACAATGCTTTGCTATTCTTGGATTGCCAAACAGGTTAAAACTGATAATGGACCCTGTTTTAATGAGGAAATCATTACAAAAGTTCTTCCAAACTTGGCATATTAAGCATACCCACAGGGATCCCATATAACCCAAAAGGACAAGCCATCATAGAGAGACATAATAAAACCCTAAAGGACCAATTAATAAAACAAAATGGGGGAAGCAACCCCCATGACCAGTTAAAGACAGCTATGCTTACCTTAAATATTTTAAATTTTTCCAAACAGCAGCCTCTGTCTGTGTTTCAAAGACACTGGTCCTAACAAAACGCCTTATGTAAAGGTTGAGGTCCGATGGAAAGACCCATTAACTGGATTCTGGAGAGGTCCCAGATTCGTTAATAAGTGCTGGCAGAGTGTTTTGTATGTGTCTTCCCAATGGAGAACAAAACCCTATATGGGTACCTGCCAGAGATCTCAAATACTGCCAATCCGACCAAAATGACTACCCAGAAGCAACAAGCTCTGTGAGGGGTGATCCTTTCTTTTTTCCACAGAAATGAGAAGAAAGAAAAACACCATGACAAATCTCCTGTCCTGTTTGTGATTAAACTTCTCATCACATCCATTCCAAAATTTCATCAAAAACACTGTCTTGGACTCCTTCCTTTGTCAGTATCTCAACCCCCTCTGAGATGAGAGAAGAGGGGCTGTGCCATTCCTGTGACAATTGTCTGGACTTTGTGCTAGATGGCTTCCTTTGGACTCTGAGAGAAGAGTATTTCTATCTGTGACAATTTGTCCGGACTTTATGCTAGAGAGAAGAATGCTATTCCTGTGACAATTGTCCGGACTTTATGCCAAGATGGCTTCCTTTAGACTAAACTGAAATGGGGTGGACTTTCTCCCTTGGTGAAATCCCTGATTGTCATTGTCTTTGTGTTCACTTTGGGCCCTATATAACTAACCGGATTGATACAGCGTGGGTCGGTCTGCCGTCATGCTGAGCTAAAGCCCTACAGGCTTGGCCATGGTCCTTAACAAGATGCGGAGGTTTGCCATCCAGTCAAGCCTTCCCAAAGGTGACTGTCCTGTCCCGTGTGTCCTTCCCCTGGCCACTTGCTGCCTGGATGTGTCCACCTGAGAAGTACTAGGGTGGTAGCCAATGAACGGGTACGATTTTCCCAGAGAGAGGAAAAACAACCTAAACAGGCACACACTTGAGTGAGATGGACACCCTAATTTGTCGAAATACAGGATGGGACATCCCCATTTTTTGAAATATAAAAGTATGAGAAGCCCCATTTTGAAAAAAACAAAAAAGGGGAATTGTTGGGACTTTCCGGACACTGTCCCTGCCAAGGGGATGGGCTCTGGTTTGCTTACCACGCCCTTTGGAGGACCGGGCTAAGCAGGGGGGTGTGGCTATGACGTATCGTGAGAGTCGGTTTGAACCGCCCTGCTGGTCGAGGATTGGTTATTTTTAGGCCTATATAAGTACAGTTCACTGTTCAATAAATGAAGTTTTTGGCATTGCTTTCTACCAAAACTCCCCCATGGTGTGGCGTGGTGTCCGTCAATCAGGCGGGGATAGAGACACTCGGCGACTTTTGCCCACTAAGCCTATCTTCGCCAGTAATTCAGCTACTTTAACTCTTTTCTGCTGGCAGAAAGAACCCCCCTTTTAGGGCCAAAAAGGGGGGTAGCTTTAGACCTCGGCCCCATTAATAAGTAACACAGCAGTCACTGCACTCTGCGAGGACCCGCCACACACTGTATCTGGGCTCCCTGGCCAGTGCTGAGGTTGCATTCACCTTTGGCTGTTCTGAACAGTTGGTCTAGGATTAGCCACATTAATTAACACACTCTTTTCAGTTCTTTGGGGCTCGATCCTTGGTGTGAATTGAGTTCCTAGAGTGACTTCTGGCTTAGCTCCGTTTCCACAGTGGGCTTCACATGTTCATTCCCCATTGTCAATTATAGAGGATCCCAGCTTCTCCACAAAAATCCCGTCCTGGTCGGTACTTGTCCTCCTGTTGCTGTAGCCTTCCCCCTGGGGGTGAGAAGCAGCCTCCCATGTGCTCTCCTGCATGTTCTGGCCATCTGTTGTGTCTCTGGGGAGAGAGTCCACCCTCACCTGAACAGACTCTTTTGGAGTGGTCTGCTTTGCTGAGTTTGAGGGTTCCCTATGTGTTTGCGGATGCAGGCTTCGTGTGGTGTGCAAGTCATCTGATTGGAACACATACCCCGCCTCTGAATGGTCTAACTGACCACCTATGGTTTCTGTGGTCTTTTGTGTGTCTTTGTTGTGACATCTGAGAAACCATCATCTAACCCAAGGTCAAACACTAGCTGCTTTATTTTCTTAATATTTTAAATTGTTTGGATTTTTTTTCTAATGTTTTAGTTCTTGGATTGACTTTTGTTTTTTTGTGGTGCTTGAGATTAGAACACAAGAACCCCACACAATAATAGGCAAGTGCTCTGGGTCACTGAAGCTACAAACTCAGGCCTATTGTTAAAATCTTACATATAATAAATGTGACCATTTTTAATTAATTTGGGGGAAGGGTATGAATTGGGAAAAATCACATTTCTCTTTCTTCTTAAAAAATATCTTTAAAGACCACAGACATCTTTAGACCCATGAGCATTGCAGAATCACCCTGGAGAAACCTCAGGGCTGTGGGTCAGGAAATTTGCCAATCATACTGCATTTATCAAGAACTTGTGTCAGTTGTTATATGATGCTCTTCATTTTGTCATCTGGGGTCTTAGCAGTATGTGTGCCCAACACTAAAGTACAAGCCACTGAGATGGAGTCTCAACTACTGGAGCAGAGACCCCACCTCAGGCTCAGCACTTCTGCAGGAATGCTCTCTGAGGAGGCCTCACCTATGCCAGAGGAGGGATTTTTCTACTGTCCTGAGCAACACCAAGCCCAAGTGGGAAAGTATTGGAAAGTGGACATGGTGGATACATCAGCCTGAGAGACCTTTGAGATGACTGCCTTGGTGTGTGGGAGGCACAGGCTGGGAGCAGTGATGGGCCTCGTGGGTCACAGCATGTTTAGGGACTTCCCCAGGGTTTAGGGAAAAAAGTGACTTAGGGCCATTAAGCACAGAGACACTGAGTCCTGTGCCTCACTGTGCAGATAGTAGGAGTCTGGGGATGATGTCAGGAATCCCAAGGAGGCTCTGGGAGGACAGGACCTTGCAGGACTAGCACCAGGAGCCAGTCCAGGCAGGGATGCCCAGAACACATGGTGTCCCCTTCCTGTGGCCTGAAGGACCTCTGGCATCTCCCCCATGAAGACTGCAACATCGTTGGGCCTCGATGCTTGTGGAAACAGAAGCTGAAGCTCCTGGACTGACAGAGAATGACCTGGACGAGGGCATGCCTGGCGCATGTACACAGCTTAGCCACCCAAAGAGCACACCTGAAGAAGCTTGATGTAAGTGGGCTTGGGTCTGGGGGAGTAACAGGGGAACTAAGGGCACTGCACTCTGTCCACCAGTTGAGACAGCAGCAGGGCCTTCAGAGCACAATCTGAAGGGATCCGGGGGCCCGAGGTCCAGGCTTGGGTCAGCTGCTCTCTGTCTGCAGCAACCATTGTGCCTCCCACTTTGGTTTCTCCTCTGTGAATGGGGGAGGAAAGTAAGATGGAGCACCCCTAGTGGGTCTGGAGCATGTTCAGCGAGGCCCTCTGTGTGGCAGTGCTGCCCACCTACAGGAGCAGCTGCTCCTTCCCCAGCCTGCTTGAACCCCATATGCCCTGAGGCCCCCATTCCAGGTTGCACCATCAAACATATAGCTAAAATGTCCAAGAACCTGTTGACATCTTCTATTTTTTCAATATAAGATGCCAGAAACATGGATCGTTGTGGAGCCACCTTTCGACGCCATCTCCAATAGGACTTTTTGTCCTCTTGGATTATCTGCCGAAGTAAGCAGTAATTATCTGCCAGTCTTCTCTATCTCCAAGTAGCAGTAATCATATGAGGCAGGGACTTCGAGGATATGCCTCCAATAACATGAGGAGTTATGCGCACTAACTGGCCAGCCTCTGATCACTTCCCATTTCCCCTGAGTGTCTCACCAAAATGGCCATTGAGGGCAGCAGTACTTGGGGTACAGGGTTTCCCACCAGGTAGTTGCACATAAACAGTCTCAAACAGATGACATTAGTATCCCATAGAAGAGCCAGGGAACAGGGGTCCAGAACCTGTCATCCAGTCAATGTGTCCAAGTGTGCAGGTGGGCCCAGCAGCCAAATCACTGGGCCTCATGTCCCTACCTAACCTGTTTGCCAACTTGCTCAGGGATGATGAGTAGAGAGTCTTCTTCACCAAGTTGTGGGGATGTGGTCTCCCTCAGGGGGCTCTGAAAAATGGAAGTAATGATGAGATATGGTTGAGAAGGTTGGTTGGCAGAGTGACAGGTGACACCAAGCTATTCTATTTCTATTTCAGAATAGAAAAAAGATTACTGATGTTTAAGTCAAAGTCATATTACATTATATATTACACTACATGATGAATAACAGGGAGAGTAAGAAATCATTTCCTCTTAGTGCATCTGTAAGGGTTCCAAATATATTTCTTAATGGAATGGGGTAAGAATTAACAATGGCAATTACAATTCTCATTTCTGTAACTGGTCATGTGGCCATATTCTGTAATTACCTGTACTTCAACAAACACCTCAGCAGGTCATGGCTCTTTACCTGGAGGTGTGACCCACACCTTCATTCCTGAAGGATCTGAGACTTTTGTCATCTTGCCTGGATTGGGTTGTTGTGGGTTTCCCATTGACCTTAATAATGGCACAGGTAATTCCAAGAGACACCCTAAGGGATCTCCTGCACTCCAGGAGTACTATTTTTAATTTTATTTCATTGATTTCCCTAATTTCATTCCATTGTGGCCCTGTTAAGAATGCATGGAATCATCTCTGTTTTTACATGTATTAACTAAGAGTTGCATGTTATGGCATAAGAGATTGGTCTATTTTAGAGAAAGATTCATGTGCTGCTGTGAAGAAAGTATATTTGCTTATTGACTGGATGAAATAATCTATAATATGTCTGTTAAGTCTAAATGATTGATTGTATTATTTTATTTCTA
>CM046672.1:63254695-63292720 GCA_025594165.1 Tamias sibiricus | reverse complement strand
AAAAGTAAGTGATAAAGACAAGGGCACACTCAACAGGACAGCTGCAGCACTCATGCCCACTGTCAAGACCCACGTAGCCACTGACATACCGGGCCTCAGATCTTGGTCCATGTGCAGAATCTGGCCAAACAACAGAGGAGAAGGAGCCCTTTGGAGTTCACACCCTCCCTGTGCTGGCCAAGATGGCTTCCCTTAGCAAGGCCTGTGGGGGCAAGTTCAGTCTCACACCTGGGACCTGCTCAGAGACATCAGGAGGCCTTCTAATCTGTTTACCACTTGAACAAGCAGCTCAGTTCTGTGCAGAGATAAAGTCCCCCAACTATGGGAAAGGTCACCAAGCATGCATAATTGGGATTGTAATTACCACCAGAATCATACACAAGCCCCGGATTATTGAACTTGCACAAGTGGCCATTCAAAGTGTGAGTCCCAACCTGTACCACCTCCTAATGTAGACAGAAATAGCTGTCTGGTTTTGTTCTTAAATAGATCTATTTCATCATCATCAGTTCAATTAAATACTTTAAGTGACAACAAAAATCTCATATGTCTACATATTGGTGACCTTAGGTCAATTTGTGAGTGGATACAATCAACAAAATGAAACCCATGGCCTTCTTTTTCCTGTTACATTGACTGAAAATGCACCTGATCTTGAAACAGCTTCTGAGTTGAGAATTGTACTGTTGTCCAATACTGTTGATTCATTTTGAATCTTTAGACACATATCTCTTGCTGCATAGGCGCTTTCTAAAGGTGCTTTCTCACAGCACAGACATTACCAAGAGTAGTGTCACAGAGCAGTTGTGTCTTTTCATTTTATGTGTATTTATTACATCAGTCAGGTCTTTTTATGTGTCTTGGACTGTATCCTGGAAGGACAGATTGGTAAAGACAAGATGGCCTCCCGGTAGCAAGAGGGTTGCATGATTCCTTTGCAACTTTGACTTGAAAAGCCAGGACTAATAATTCAAGAGCATCTCTTTGTCCCAGGACATTCTCCAACAGTGCATTCAGCTCCACAAGGAAAATGCTTTAGTCTGCATGGAAAGCACTTTAAAGACTAAAAAAAAAAATGTTATTGCTTTTCTTTTTTTATTTTTATTTTTGTAGCCTTCCTGATATTTACAGAAATATCCCTGCTGTCTGCCCTGCCTGTCTTCTCTCAGCAGCCATGGGGCTTCCACGAGGCTATTGCACACAGTGATCACAGGGGCTCTTGGCTTGGAAAGGGCACCATGTCCTCTTGCATCACCAAACATTTTGACCTCAAGCACCTCTCCAGCAGGGACCTTCTCCAACAAAACTTGCTTCAAGGCACAGAGATTGGTGTGTTAGCCAAGACTTTCATTGACCAAGGAAGCTCATCCCTGATGATGACACAGATATATATCATGACACAGATAGCCCTCCATGAGCTGAAAAACCTCATCCAATGTAACTGGCTGTTGGATGGTTTTCCAAGGACACTTCCACAAGCAGAAGACCTGAATAAAGTTTATCAGATAGACACAGTAATTAACCTGAATGTGCCCTTTGAGGTTATTAAACAGCACCTCACTGTTGGCTGGATTCATCCAACCAGTGGCCAAGTCTACAACATTAAATGCAACCCTCCCAAAACTGTGGGCATAGATGATCTGGCGGGAGAGTCTCTGATTCAGCATGAGGATGATAGACCAGAGACAGTGATCAAGAGACTGAAGGCTCATGAAGCCCAACTGGAGCCAGTCCTGGAGTATTATTAGAAAAAAAGGGGAGTTGGAAATATTTTCTGTAACAGAAACCAACAAGATTTGGGCCTATGTATATGCTTTCCTACACTCAAAAGTCCCACAAACAAACCAGAAAGCCTCAGTTACTCCATGATTAGTTACTGCATGAGGAGAAAAGCATGTAACTAGTAAGATGAGCAGAACCTCCTCATCTTTGTGTTAGCAGCTCCTTTTACTAAAATCCCAGCATGTATGAATCTTTGAAAATTGTTTTATTTCTACTGATTTTATTCTGGACATTGTTAAGGATGTGCCAAATGATTCAGATACTAAGAGTGACCTTTTGAAATCATCTAGTATATTTTATCCAGTTTTATTCTATGGGTGTGCAATTCAAAAACATCCGAGGTATCAAGAGTTTTTTAAAGAATCTGTTAGAGTTCTTTATATATCCTAGAGATTAATGCTTAGTCAGAGGTGCATGTGGTAAAGATTTTCTCCCAATCTGTAGGCTCTCTCCTCACATTATTAATTGTTTCATTTGCTAAAAAGAAGCTTTTTGAATCCATCCCATTTATTGATTCTTCATTTTACTTCTTGTGCTTTAGAGTCTTGTTAAGGAACTCAGAACCTAGGCCGATGTGGTGCAGATTTGGGCTTATTTTTTCTTCTATTAGGCACAGGGTCTCTGTTCTAGTGCCTAAATCTTTCATCCACTTTGAGTTGACAAAAAAAAACATCAAAAATACAAATAACCCAGTCAATAAATGGGCTAAAGAACTGAACAGACACTTCACAGAAGAAGAAATACAATTGATCAACAAACATATGAAAAAGTGTTCAACATCTCTATCAATTGGAAAAATGCAAATCAAAACTACTCTGAGATTTCATCTCACTCCTGACAGAATGGCAATCATCAAGAATACAGGCAATAATAAATGTTGGCGAGGATGTGGGGGAAAAGGTACACTCATACACTGCTGGTGGCACTGAAAATTGGTGCAACCACTATGAAAAGCAGTATGGAGATTCCTCAGAAAGCTGGGAATGGAACCACCATTTTTACACAGCTATCACACTTCTTGGATTATACCCAAAAAAATTAAAATTAGCATACTATAATGACACAGCCTCATCAATGTTTATAGCAGCTCAATTCACAATAGCTAGACTATGGAACCAACCTAGGGGGTCCCTCAATAGATGATTGGATAAAGAAAATGTGGTATATATACTGATAGATTGGCAGGAATCAATAGGCTTAAAGGTCGCCAAAAGTTCACCCTGTTCTACAGTAAAGGGTCAAAAGTTCACCCTGTTCCACAGGCAGAGGGCTAAACGGTTGCTCTGCTCTCTGGGAAGGAGGTTTTCATCATCCCCAGGCAGGAGCCAATAGGCTTCAAGGCTGCCCTTAGGAGCCAATAGGCTTTTAGGTCATCAAAAGTTCACACTGTTCCACAGACAGAGGGTCAAAAGTGCGCTCTGCTCTCTGGGCAGGGTGTTTCATTATCCCCGGGCAGGAGCCAATAGGCTTCAAGCCTGCCCTCACACCACAAGCAGGAGCCAATAGGCTTAAAGTGCGCTCTGGTACCCCCCCCACACCAGTAAGCTCTATATAAACTCCCGTCCATTTGAAGTTGGAGAGCCAGACAGGAGCTGAGAGCCAGCAGGCAAGCCAGACACCGAAGAGAGCAACATGACAGAGAGCCAGCGAGATGAAGAGCCAAGGAGAGGAGAAAGGCGACGAGCCAGAGAGGTGACAAGAAGAGAGATGATGGAGACGGAGAAGAGGCAGACACTGCACACTTACCTGCCATCTGCAGCCCGACAGCAGCTGCCCTAGCCGATAGCTCCAGAGACTGCAGCCGGTGCGACCAGACACCCACCTTCCGTTCCTGAGCTTGCACACTTATTGAGCTTGCACACTTCCTGAGCTTGAACACTTCCCTCTCTCTGACTCCCCTCGCCCCATTCCTTTTCTACCCTTAACCAGCCATAAAGGCTGGTGAATAAATCCCTTGGCTGCACAGCTGGCCCCAGTGTGATTTTTGTCCTTCATTGGTGCTGAAACCCGGGACCCTATCCCAAGCCGAAGAGCATAATCACCTGGGACTGCCTCAGCTCAGCCGCTCCGAAGCATCTACCACCAGCCATCGGATTGGTAAGCACCCCATTCCCAGAGCTCCTAAACCCGCCAGGCCTTTCATAGTGGGAACTGAATGTTGATCATCCTGCAGCCCCACTTGTGGCCCATATGGGGAGGACCGCAACCCACCTAGACCTTCATGGTCACAGTGGACCTCATGGAGCTCTCTCCCTCTTGCTCTCTCACTCTCTCTTTCTCTCTCCCCCTCTTCCCCTCTCCTGGGAATAGTTGAAGAAAGCCCTTTTCGGCCTCTGGCCTACTCCGGACTTGGGTCTCATCTCTCCCGTTCAGAACAGGACACAGCATAGGTTGGCCCATTGTCCTCTGGTCCCTTGGACCTCATGTCTGTTTGACTCCAGTGACAACTGGGTCTCACAGACTTGGATATACATATCTTGAGGGGAACGCTTCTCAGGATAATATATCTCTCCAATTTGGAATGGGAAAATGGGGGCTTCTTCATCTCGCTCGGTTGACCCACTCCTATCCCTCCCAGACAACTACCCTCTGATTACTCTCTTCTTCACTTTCATCCTCGTTCTTTTCCTCTGTTTTGCTATCACTCACTTTTTGTCACTCTCATTCCCACTCCAATCCCTCCCAGCCAACTCTCCTCTACAATGCCTCTTAAACAAGCTAGCCACTCTTAGCCTAACTCCAGATATACAACCAGCAAGACTTGTCAAGTTTTGTATCCAAGATTGGCCGACATACCCCTTAGAAAACCAAAACAAATGGCCTGCTACTGGGTCCCTGGATCCCTCTACACTGAGAGATCTTTTCAACTTCTGCAAGTGATCAAACAAATGGGTAGAGATTCCATATGTTCAAGCTTTTTTCCTCCTTCGTTCAAATCCCTCACTCTGTACCCACTGCAACCCCAAAAATATCCTCCTTGCCTGTCAACTGGCTTCTCCCCTACCATCCCCCTCCTTTCTTGATTTTGATCCCACAGACGCACCGCCCCTATACCGACCTGAAACCTCTCCTCTTCCCTCAGCAACTCCAGCCCCACTTCTACCCACTCCCTTCAGCCCACCCCTTATACAATCTCGCACGATGTCTGCTCACCCTCCTTCACATGCGCCCACTCAAGTCCTGGCCCCAGTCCAGAAAGTTGCAAGTCCAGAAGGAATTGTTCGTGTCCATGTTCCCTTCTCAATGACTGAGGTAGTGCAAATTGAGAAACGGTTAGGCTCTTATACCACTGACCCCACTACATACATCAGGGAATTTCAATGGTTCCTCCAAGCTTATAGCCTCACTTTCCATGATATATATATGATTCTGGCAAATACCTGCCTTCCTGAGGAGCGTAGATGAGTCTGGGAGCAAACAAAGGCCTGTGCTGATGATAAGGACCTCAGGCTGTCCCTGAAAGGGACCCTAACTGGGACTATAATTCCCCAGGGGATGTGGCCTTGAGAGATCAATTTTTCATTTGTACACTAGCTGGTCTTAAGTGTGCAGCACAAAAGGCTGTTAATGTTGACAAGCTGCAGGAAATCATACAGAAAAAGGAAGAGAGCCCCTCTGAATTTCTTGATTGGCTGACAAAAGCTTTCCAACAATACACCAATTTAGATCCTGAATCTCCAGGGGAACATCAGGTCTTTATGATTTACTTTCTGTCCCAAAGTTACCCCGACATAAGGGTTAAATTAAGAAAATTAGAACAGGGGCCTGCAACACCTCAGACCAAGATCTTGGCCAAGGCCTTTAAGGTCTATTATAACAGAGATGAGAATACCAAACACCGTAGGTTTCAGAAATATGAAAAGGCCAAACAAACAAAATTTCAAATGCTGGCCCAGGCTTTACAGGGCTCCGACTCTCAGGCCACACAAACAGGGGGCCATTACCCCACACAGAGGGGACCTCCAGGGCCCTGTTTCAAATGAAGGAAAGAAGGACACTGGGCTAGAGTTTGCCCCAACCCCAGCCCTCCTACATGCCCATGTCCTAAATGTTCCAAGATGGGCCACTGGGGTGTTGACTGCCCAAGTTCCTGCAGGGAGACTGGACCAGTCATGAAACCCAGAGCAGCCATGAAAGCCAGCCTGCTGGGACTGGCTGCAGAAGATAGACAGGGCCCAGAGGTTCCTCTTCCGACAGTTGACATCGCCACACAGGAGCCTAGGATCACCCTTCTTGTTGATGGCCACCCCATAAATTTCCTAGTAGACACAGGATCCACTTTCTCAATCTTGAGGGAGTTTTGGGGGCCCACCACTATATCATCCCCTATTGTCGGGGTAGAGGGACACACCATTCACCCCCGCAAGACTCCCATGCTGTCTTGCTGCCTCCACCTCCATTCCTTCACTCATCAGTTTCTAGTAATGCCTCAATGTCCCGTGCCTTTACTGGGCTGAGATACACTGGCCAAATTTCAGGCCTCAGTTGTGCTCTTTGACCTGCCTCACTCAGTTGTACTCCCCAACTCATCTCACTCCGTCTGTGACTCCATTTTTCTCACCATATTGGAAGTTGATAACCCTAAAAAGACCTCCTGTTACCCTGCCCCTGCCCATCTGGTAGACCCCAAAGTTTGGGACATTCAGACTCCCTCCCTTGCTCACTGTAACCCCATACACATACACCTTAAAGACTCTCAGTGTTACCCCAACAAAGCCCAGTACCCACTTCTGGTCACTAGCCTCAAAGGTCTCCAACCTATTATCTCAGACCTCCTGCAGAAATGCTTTCTCCACTCACTCATTCCCCTTATAATACTCCCATACTGGCAGTTAAGAAGTCCAATGGGTCTTACCAGCTAGTCCAAGATCTTCATCTTATCAACGAGGCTGTCAGACCCATACACCCTCTGGTCCCAAATCCTTATACCATTCTTTCCCTAATTCCTTCCTTATCTACCCATTTCTCAGTCATTGATCTCAAGGATGCCTTTTTAACTGTCCCTTTAGCTCAGGAATCACAAGATATCTTTGCCTTTACTTGGACTGATCCCGATACTCAACGATCCCAACAATTGACCTGGACAGTCTTCCCTTAGGGTTTTGCAACAGCCCTCATATCTTTGGACAGACATTGGCTGCTGATCTCAAAGATCTCGAGTTTTCTGACTCCACTCTTCTGCAATATGTAGATGACCTTCTCCTCTGCAGCCCTTCCTTTTCCACAGCCTGTGAAGACTCTTACACCCTTTTGAATTTTCTTGCCTCTCACGGGTATCACATTTCCCCATCTAAGGTACAACTTGCTCAGACCCAGGTAGTTTATTTAGGAGTTCAGATCTCCCATCAATCAAAGGCCATTATCCTAGAGCAAAAGGCCCTCATTGAGGCTCTCCCACGTCCCAAGACAAAGGAAGAGATTCTTTCCTTTCTAGGGCTAGTGAGATATTTCCATGCCTGGATTCCCAATTTCTCCCTTTATGCAAAACCCCTGTATGAGGCAGCTAAGGGGGTTAGGAAAAGCCTCTACCCGAAAGCATTCAGGCTGAGTTTAGGTATCTGCAGCAGGCATTATTACAAGCTCCAGCTCTTCACCTCCCAGACCTTCTTCAGCCATTCACCCTTTATGTCCATGAGGTGATGGGTCTGGCTCTAGGTGTTTTAGGTCAATATAAGGCCTCCACATTTGCTCCTGTTGCCTACCTTTCTAAACAACTTGATCCCACTGTTCGCGGATGGGCCCCCTGTCTTTGGGCTCTGGCTGCTGCTTACCTACTTCTACAAGAGTCAAAAAAGCTGACCTTTGGTGCCCATATCACTGTTGCCTCACCTCACCATTTAAAAGATAAGAGCCTTCAAACTCTTCCGCCCTGTTGATGTTCTCTCTCTCCTCACTTCTTTTCTACATGATTCCTCAATCTCTTTTCAACCCTGCTCCTCTTTACACCCGGCTACCCTCCACCCGGTCTCCTCCAAGCCCCCAGAACATGATTGTGTAGAGATGCTCGAGGCTTTAATCCCTCACCCTTTCCGCATTCAAGAAGGACCACTTCCTGATCCTTCCCTAATCTGGTTCACAGATGGCAGCTCTTTCCTTAAAGATGGGCAACACTTTGCTGGTTATGCTACTGTCTCCCTATCAGAGGTTATTGAGGCAGCACCGCTCCCTCCCAACACCACAAACCAACAGGCCAAACTAACAGCCATTATTCATGCCTTCGAATTAGCAGCTGACCAAAACCTCTCCTGCTACACAGACTCAAAATACATCTATCATATTTTACTCTCTGTTCAGCAATATGGAAAGAATGGGGACTCCTGACCACAAAGGGCTCTGCAGTCACTAATTCCAAACTAATATCAAAGCTCTTATAGGCCTCTCTTTTGCCCAAACTGATAGGGATCTCTCATTGTCCCGCACACCAAAATGATGGGTCTCCCATGACTCAGGGCAACACAAAGGCAGATAGGGCAACAAGGGAGGCAGCACTATCTTCTCCCTCTCTCCTGGCTTCAGTCCAATCCACCACCCAGACCTCCACATCTCCTCCCATACAATCCTCTCCTATCTTCACTCTCTTTTCCATCCTAACCCTCAGGTGCTTAAAACATTCGATACCTCCTTCATCACCCTGACTTCAGAGGGCACACAGTTCCTCCATCAGATCACCTCTAAGTGCACTGTATGTCAGTGCACCAATCCATGCACTCCTCTTAAACCAGGAACATTTCCCTCTCACCAAGCTTGGGTCATATCCCAGGAGCCGACTGGCAAATAGATTTCACCAACATGCCAACTGTTTGAAAACATAAGTATCTCCTGGTCTTGGTAGATACCTTCTCTGGATGGGTAGAGGCCTTTCCTACTTCCAACAAAGGGGCTTCCACAGTAGCTTCTATTTTAGTCTCAAAAATTTTTCCCTGATTTGGATTGTCCACGTCCATCCAGTCTGACAATGGGCCTGAATTTGTCTCTCATGTCACCCAAAATATATCTACTTCTATTAACATTCCTTGGCATTTTCACATCCCATATCACCCCAAGTCTTCAGGGAAAGTAGAGAGGACTAATAGAATCCTTAAGGACAGTTTGACAAAACTCACCCTAGAGAAAAACCTAGACTGGGTCAAGCTATTTCCCCTCGCCCTCTTGAGACTCTGAGTTCTCCCCAAAAAACCATCCTCACTAACCTCTTTTAAGGTTATGTTTGGACAGCCAGCTTTTCCACCTGGAATTTCCCCAATTCAAGGACCCTTGCCCAAAGGCCTCTCTCTTCCCCTCTTGTCCTTCATCAGACATCAGCTATGGGCATGCCAAGATTGTATCCTGCCGGACCCAGGTAGACTCTCCACTTCATTCCCACTAACACCTGGTTCTTGGGTATATTTCTGCCCTCCCCAGGACACGAGAGCAGCCTCCCTTGCCCCAAAGTGGACAGGCCCCTTCCAGGTTGTGTTGTGCACACCCATGGCTGCTAAGCTTCATGAAACCTCAGGGAACTTGACATCTTGGATTCATATCTCCAGGCTAAAACCAGCTGCACAACCAGCTGAGGATCCACAAAAGGATGACTCAAAATAATGTTTTCTTTCTTGTTCTGAACCTTAATGTTTTTGTCTTTCTTGTTCTGAACCTTTAACCAGTTTCTCCTTAGGGATCACCTGTTATTTTCCATCACCTTGAGGCAGAGCTTATCAGATCAACTACACCCCAAATGTCTCGCTCTGAGAGACCTATACCTTGCTCACGGGCCTCCTGCTCTCCATTGACCACTTCACCATAAGCCCCATCAATGGAATACAAGCCAATGAACAATAATCCCTCTCTCTTTCTTTGTCTTTGTTGTGAGATGCTGCCTTTAAGCCTACCTACCTATCTTGTCATATCACAATAGCACCCCACATCGCCCAATTTCAGCAGGAAGTAGCCATACTGACACACGACATTCCACTTCCTAAGAAAACAAAAAGGGGGGAATGACAGATTGGCAGGGACCAATATGCTTAAAGGTCGCCAAAAGTTCACACTGTTCCACAGTAAAGGGTCAAAAGTTCACCCTGTTCCACAGGCAGAGGGCTAAACGTTGCTCTGATCTCTGGGCAGGAGGTCTTCATCATCCCCAGGCAGGAGCCATAGGCTTCAAGACTGCCCTCACCCCATGGGCAGGAGCCAATAGGCTTTCAGGTTATCAAAAGTTCACACTGTTCCACAGACAGAGGGTCAAAAGTATGCTCTGCTCTCTGGGAAGGATGTTTCATCATCCCTGGGCAGGAGCCAATAGGCTTGAAGCCTGCCCTCACACCATAAGCAGGAGCCAATAGGCTTAAAATTCACTCTGGTACCCCCCTCACCAGTAAGACTTATATAAACTCCCGTCCATTTGCAGTTGGAGAGCCAGACAGAGGAGCCAAGAGCCAGCCAGCGAGCCAGACACCAAAGAAAGCAACACAACAGAGAGCCAGCGAGACGAAGAGCCAATGAGAAGAGAGAGAGGCGACAAGAAGAGAGACGACAGAGACGGAGAAGAGGCAGCCACCACACACTTACCCGCCATCTCCTGCCCGACAGCAGCTGCCCTAGCCGATAGCTCCAGAGACTGTAGCTGGCGTGACCAGACTCCCACCTTCCGTTCCTGAGCTTGAACACTTATTGAGCTTGCACGCTTATTGAGCTTGCACACTTCTCTGTCCCTAACTCCCCTCTTCCCATTCCTTTTCTACCCTTAACCAGCCATAAAGGCTGGTGAATAAATCCCTTGGCTACACAGCCGGCCCCAGTGTGATTTTTGCCCTTCATATACTCAATGGAATATTACTCAGCTTTAAAGAATGGTGAAACTATGGAATTCACCAGTAAATGGTTGGAGTTGGAGAATATCATGCTAAGCAAAATAAGTCAATCCCACAAAACCAAAGGCCAATATTTTCTCTAAATGTGGATGCTAATTCACAATAAGGCGGGGGGCACTAGGGAAAAATAACATTAGATTAGGTAGAGGGAAGTGAAGGGAGGGGAGGGAGAGGATGTGGGGATGGGAAAGATAGTGGAATGAAACAGACATTATTACTGTGTGTAGATATGTGACTACATGACCAATATGATTCTGTATCATGTACACTTTGAAAAATGAGAAATCATATCCCACCTATGTATGACATATCACAGTGCATAAATGCATTCTACTGTCATGTATAACTAATTAAAACAAATAAAATAATTTTAAAAAAGAATCTGTTAGAGTAAAATTAAAAGAGCAATTAGTAGTAACACTTTTGTTCAGTAATTGTAAGTAGTTGATAAAATTTTCTTATTTTTCTGGGAAAGTTGGAAAAGTACATATCATTTGGGGAAAACACCTCATCAGAGGCTTCTGCATAGACTGATGACAAAAAAAAAAAAAAATGTTTTCTAGACCTGTGGAACATGGTATGGTAAGACACTATGTAAAATTCCAGGAAAAAAAACAACTAGATTTACATATCCATTGCAAGATGCAAATTCACTGCTGCCTTTACACTAAGAAGCATATAAGCTAACTACATATGCTGTATGTATTTTGTCACTAGATGTACCTTCAGTTTACTCAGAATTTTCAACTTGCTATAAAATGTATCAGCGCATAAGAAAATATTACTTTAATATGACTTATTTTCCTTTGAAAAATACATGTGTACTGAGGGACATGATTTGTATGAAAAACTGACATCGTAAGTTCTTAGGTAAGCACCAACGCTGACTTTTCAGTGGAAAATGAAATAAAATCTTAGGTTTTCAGATGTTATTCAGGTTAAGAAATGTATGTTTTTAAGATTTACTTGTCAGTTTTTCCTTGATCTAAACATACACTCTGCCTTGATAAACAAGTTATAGCATAAAGGAAAAATAAAGAATAAGAGAAAACACACGGTACTATGTAAAGTAAGCATACTTTATCATTAAAGAAATAAAAATAGATACCTGGAGGATGTTCTTTTGACAAACACTGACATGACTGGCAAACACACAGTGCAATAGAGAATTTATAAGATAGGTTAAGAAGGACCAGGAAAGTAACTATTCCTTGAAGGAGATTTTTGTTCTTGATCAAAGAAATCGATACCTGGTAGTACTCATGGCCACCCTATCTTAAAGGGAAAGAACTCTGCTCTTGTCATCTGAGCAGCCACTTTAAAACTTAAATCATTTTAGATTCTTTAGTGGGGCAACAAGGTTGCATGCTTATACATCGTGGCCTCGTAAAAGTTGTGTAATTTGAGAGATGGAGCAAAACCCAACTGTGTCTTCATGGGATACTTATTTTCCTTGGTGCTAAATGAATGAATCAAGTCCTTGTACAAGATATCTATTATTAATTGCCTTTGAAAATCTGGCCCATTTTACTCCAGGCCTTTAAAATACAAAACAAATGCCACCAAGTTGTTCTTATGTATTTGGGGTGGAGCGTACAACTTATTTTTCTTTCCTCTTGATTTTTTAAAAAAAAATTTTTGCCGGGTATGGTGGTGCACACCTGTAATCCCAGCACCTTGGGAAGCTGAGACAGGAGGATCACGAGCTCAAAGCCAGCCTTAGCAATGGCGAGGCACTTAGCAACTCAGTGAGACCCTGTCTCTAAATAAAATACAAAAAAGGGCTGGGGATGTGACCCAGTGGTTGAGTGCCCCTGAGTTCAATACCCAGTACAAAAAAAAATTTATTGTTGATCTTTTGAAATGGACGAAGGCTTTCTTAAAGGATTACAGTAACCATATCACTTTTTATAAAACTTTCTATAATGCCTTATTACAAACATACTAATATTATGTGTTTCCTAAACATGTTGAAAAACAAGTAAACTTATGAATTGCCACTAGGTTATTGGGCATACAGTCTTTATAGAATATAATGAAATTTCAGCACGGTAGCTATTACTTACTTACTTCACAAGGGCCACCCCTCTCCACCTTCCTTTTTGCTGCCCTGCCATCTCATTGCCTTTGTTCTAAGAAATTGTCTGAAGACAGTTTTTAAAGCTGATTTCACTTTATACAATTCTTTATCCCCTGCTAACCATTATTGTAGCTATACTGGCTTTCATGACAGGCTTATATCTGGAAATCAATTAGAAAAATTAAAGAATGTACTATGAAAAATTTTTAAAAAATAGGGGCTTCGTGTATAATACTCATTTAAAATTCGATATATAATTAAATATGCAGATAATTTTTAAATATAATCAATAATAAAAACTTATGTGGATGTAGTGTCTAACACATTTTGTATTTTGTATAGTGATGTCAGGTCTTCTGTTTCCTTAAATCAGCAGCTCTTTAGCCTAATTCCTAGCATTATTTTGTCCTTTGCACTAGTACTTTTGTGTGCACGCTTTTTGTGATCTGTTAAAAATCTGCATTGCCAACGTTACAGCTCGAACTTAAAACTTGTTATTCAAATAAATATTTTTATTTGCTCTTGTATAATCAGATGCTCCTTTTAGTATTATTTTAGAAGTGTTGGAGGGTTTTGCTTAAAGTACAATTTATCGGGTAAACTCGGTTCTAGTTTTATAAAACTTTTAAGTCTTTTATGGGACCTATGTTTTCTTGAATTAAATCTTGTGGTTCTAGAACAACTATGAATCTAACGAGGGGTTGCCTGTGTTACTTAGCAGCAGAGGCTTCCTTATATTTGAACCTACTAACAGTCGGGAGGGCCCCAGTGTTAGGCACAGGGCGCCGCATGCATCCTCCGGAGTCCTCCAGAGAGAAGAGCAGGAGGTGCCAGCCTCCGCCAGCCCCCAGGGCTTCCTGCTCGCCTGCAGCAGCTCCAAACTCCTGGGTCCCCGCCAGAGGAACCCTCCGTGCCAAGGTGAAGCTCCCTGGAAGCCAGAGTCCGCGGGCCACCCTCAAGTGTGCACCTGGGCTGAGTGGCAGGCAGTGCAGAGGAGGCCGCCACAGACTGGCAATGTGCACAGTTTATAGGAATTTATACAGACATTGGTCCTCATAAGCTGCGCACCAGCAGTCTGCAAATAAAATGCACTGGCACCTCAGAGAGAAGGAGGGGGCAGGAGGAGGAGGAGGGAGGAAGAGGAAGAGGAGGCTAAGGGAGGAGAAAAGAGGGGGGAGGGAGCAGGAGCATTTGAGTATGAAGACCCCAGGGCTGCTATTGAACACGTGGCCTGGACAGAGGCGGACGCTGGACCCACAGGGGTGGGTCCACGGCTGCTCCTCAGGTGTCTGCTCTGCCCCTTCCTCCGCCCACTCTCCCCTCCTACCCCACTGGGCAGCTCCACCTTCCCTGAGGCCAATCCAGTCCCCTGCCCCAGGGGTCTCTGCTGGGCTTCTCATTCCTGATCTGATCAGCGCCTCCTCCAGGTCCTCTGCAGCAGGGTGTGACTGTGGGGTGGAGGGCGAGTGGGCATTCCTGCGTGGCCAGCCCCCTGCTTCCTGCCAGCTGCCTTGGTCAGGGGTTAGAGAGGGCCCCTTGGGTCCAGGGGCAGGTGGCTCAGTTGGCCAGTGAGCCTGAGCCCAGAGACTCAAGGTCTTTCTCTCCAGGGTCTTGATCATTGCTGCACCCACGCACCCTCCTCACCCACACCCACCTGACCTCACCACCACCGTATAAACCCTCCTCAGCTGGGCCAAGGCTCCCACGTAAGGAAGCTGTGTCTTGATTTATGTTTTAAGAACAGTCTCTAAGAGGTACCATAGGGTCTCCATAGGAGGGTCAAGGGCGGTCAGCTTCCAGGTGAGGGCCGTGTTGCTCAGCATCACTTGGGCTCTATCTAGACCACCTGTGTGGCCACAGCAAGGAGCTTAACCTCACTGGGCTCAGCTCCTGTGGGAAATGGAGGTGATGGTGGAGGTGATGGAGGTGGAGGTGATAGTGGTGACAATGACAGGGATGGTGGTGACAATGACAGGGATGATTGTGACAATGACAGGGAGGATGGTGCTGTGCAAGGTGGCCACACCTGTAATCCCACTGGCTAAGGCAGGAGGATCACAAGTTCAAAGCCAGCCTCACCAACTTAGTGAGACCCTGTCTCTAAATGAAAAATTTAAAAAGGGCTGGGGATGTGGCTCAGAAGTTCAGCACCCTGGGTTCATTCCCCAGAACCAGAAAAAAGAAGATGGTGGTGAAGAGGACCATGGTGGAGAGGCGATGGTGGTAATGGCCATGGTGGGTGTTTTGCATTTGATTTCTGTCATGAATTGCCTGTTATTTTCCTTAATGATTCAATTCATATAACTCTGTGTGTGTTTGTGTGTGTACATAGCCAGTTCCATGGAATCACCTTTCTTCCTAGACTTGGACTCTTCTATTCATTGGTTATGGTAGTTGGGGGTACAGTTGCTGCCACATGTAAGGTACTTGATGAATTTTATTACATTTCCAATCCTGCAGTTTAACATCATCTCTGTTATCTCCCAATACTCCCTGACCCTCAGTGAAGGCTCCTTGCCTCATGGAAATGACCCTGGACCCTGGCTGTGCCAACCCCTGGTCGAGTCACAGGGAGGAAAAATGGGCAGACCAGCAAATGCACAGATGGAAGCCCCTCTCCACGCTATCAGAGTCCCAGCTGCTGCTCTGTTGATTTGCATCTGCATACAGAGGGGCTGTCTTTCCCTGGGGCAGGAGGTGTTTGGTCACTGTCAGGGCAATGCAGCCCTCAGAGGGTGGGTTAGGAAGGGGGTCCTCCTGTCCTGCTTGGTGGAGAACTGTTCAAGAATTCCTGTCAACGCTGCTAGATATGTTTGCCACTGACATGTGCCCTCTGCCTCTCAATGGCTTCTGGGCACTTCTTTAAGACTCGGCGCATCCTTGCCCCACATCCCCATCTCAGAGGGACTCTCATACACACTGGTCCCAATCTGAAGCTGCTGGTTTTCCATCTGTCTCAACGAGACAGGAGGAATTCGGAGCCAGGAATGAGCCTGGTGTGTGAACCTTATACAGGGGTTTCCAGAGTTAGGAGAGCAGAGAGGATCAGGTGGGGTGCTGACTCCCTGTGGAGCAGACTGGGCAGCCCTGCATCAGGCCCACTGAGAAATGGAGGGCCTGGCATTTGGGCAGCAGAGATCGTCACTGTCCTTGGCTCCCACATCACATTGCAGGCCTCTGTGAGCCCAGCGTGTGTGGATTTCTCCTCACCAGCTCTGACACCGTCCACCCCAGGTAGCATCAGATCCCAGGGGTCATGGCTCCCCACACCTGAGGCAGCCCAAGCCCCGACCTTGTCCTGTGCTTCAGGACCAGCAGCCGAGAATGCAGGACCCCCAAGTCCCCTCCCCATGGCCCACCCATCTGCTCCACTGGCCACAGAACTCTAGGAACTGGGACCCTCACTGGCTTTCTAGGGGCCATTGCAAGACACCGCTAAGGGCAGCCTGGGAAGGGCCAGGATGTTCCACGCTCTCACCAGCCAGCAGCTCCAGGGAACTCCCCACGTGGGGCCAGGGAAGCTCTAATCCCTTCACTTTGGGATTTCTGGGGAAGTTCAACTGTGTAGCCATGGCTGACAAAGTCACTGACCACTGCTGACCCACTTAGCCTCCACCCCTGTTCTCTCAGGATGCTGAGGGTGAGGGTGAAACTCTGGGCCTCTGAACTGGCCTTGGACTGCCTGGTCTTGAAGCCACGTGGAGACTTTAAGCCCTGTGTCTGCTCATGACCTTGGAAAAGTCATTAACCCTTCAGAGCCTCCAAGGAGATCAGGAGATGTCGGCCCAGACACAGGGATGGACACCAAACACACTCCACAGTAACTCAGTTGCTCACTGGAGCCCAAAGGCCTCAGACCAGAGAGGCCTGAGGTGTGGATCCCAGTGCCAGAGCGGCAGGAGGCAGGGGAGGACGGCTCTGTTCACCCAGCTCTGAGCCCCTTTGCAAAGGCAGGTTCGCTCTCCGACCAGGGCAGAAAGACCTCTGCACCCTGATTCTAGCCAGTGATACGTCAAGGACCCACTGGTTTCATAGCACTTATTTTGAAGATGAAATAATGTGTACAGGGAGGATCTTTCCCTGCCAAGGAAAGGTGATCCTTGCCACTTGTGTGGGGGTGAGCTATGTCTTCCACCTGATGAAATGCGTTCATGTCTCTCCCCAGGGCCTCAGGGGTGAAGGAGGGTCATGGGTGTGTTCACCATGGCCAGGTGGGCCTGCAAGGGTGGGCCTGCTGTAATGCCCTGATCCTTAGAGGAAGGTGGACATTGGGAGAGGGCCAGGGAACAGGCCAGACCAGGGGTCTGCAGTTGAGAGAGCCAAAAGGGCCAGCTGTCCACAGGGTGGGAGAGGCAGGAGGGCTCCCAGCTTGGGGTGGGGTGGGGGTCGCCCTGCTGACAGCTTTCCCTCTGGCACTTGGACTCCGGGTCCTTGAGACCATCAGTGTCTGCTGTTTCAGGACACCTCTTTGTGGCCCATGGCTGTGGCAGCCTAGGGAACCTGGGTGCTGTTTCTTTGCCTTACCAAATCTGCTGGCAGTTTCACACCTGGAGAAGGTGCAAGAAAAGCAGGTCTCATCCTTCACCCAAGGCCCATAATGTTCACCTGCTTCTTTGACGCTCTGCTTAAGTAGGTTTCCCTGCTCCCATGAATGCCCTTTGTGCACAGTGCACCAATTCACCCCAACACTTCACCTGAAATACTGCTACCCTACGCCCCACATGGGTTATGTTCTAATAATTAGTGTCCTTACACAGAACCACAGCCTCACAAAATCAGGAATTGACTAATATACTCTCCGCTAACTTTTGGGATATTATAAGGGGTTGGGGTCTTTAGCCCCCCTGTACTCAGGATGGACCTCTTTTGTCCAGAAAAAGAGGCCAGAGAGGCCTACCCCAACAGAGAGACTAGATTGGAAAGCGAAGGCCACTGGAATTCCCTCCCCCACCCTCAAAGGACAAAGGAACATACCGGGGAGTCCAGTCAGTCAGTGCTGGAACTCGTTTATTGAAGGGGTGCACAATGCTTCATAGTGGACATCAGCCAATCAGTAGGGCGGTTTTGGTTCTCACAGCCACGCCCCCTGCTTAGCCTAGGTCCGGTAACAGGGCGTGGTAATGTGGCAAGCAGCCAGAGAGCCAGAGCTTTTCCATCCCCTTGGCAGACAGTGTAAGGTCCCGACAGCTAACATAAAAAGTTTATGCTTATGTTTTAATTTTTTTAATTTTAAAATGTTGTTTTCACAAGAGTATTGAAACACTTGATTGAATTCTCAATTAAACATTTTAGCTTTCAGTATTCCACCTCAAACAGTTTAAGGAAGCTATGTCTGTGCATGGTGTGAAAGGGGGTGGGGAAATTGTGTGTGTGTGTGTGTTTCTGGGAAAATAAAGTAACTTTAACTTTCGACCTAACTTGCTGAAGATATTTGAACCTGACATCTTGTTGGAAGGTAGAATTTCTTTAACTGTAAAAAACAACTTTCAAAATGTCACACACAATATAGAAGATTAAGTTTGTTCTTTTTTGAGAATTCACTGTATTTCACCACAGTCGTCAGTCAGTTCCACTGACTGAGGTTGCAGCCCTCTGTCTTCGCGTCCTCCAGGTGTGTGGAGATCACTCTCCTTTCATTCCTGGGGTTGTTTTTCCTCATCACACCTGTTAGGGCTTCTCACATGATTTTGTCTTCAAAGAGTTACTGACTTCATGTCTTATATCTTTGTTTCTTAAAACTGGGGATTGAACCTAGGGACACTTTATCACATCCCCCGTGCTTTTATTAATATTACTTACATTTTGAGACCGTGTCTTGCTAAGTTGCTGAGGCTGGCCTCCAACCTGCAATCCTGCTGCCCTAGCCTCCCTAGTCACTAGGATTGCAGGTGTGGCCACTGTGCCCAGCTCATTTTTAATTTCACTGCTGAACACTCTATTCTGATGTTTCTTTGCTCTGTAAGTGTATAATCTGCTCCTGGAACTTCGAGCTCCTGTCCTAAGCTGCTGTCGCTTCCTGACTTGGCTGCAGGCTGGTCACTTGGATGTGTAACAGTAAACATCACTTCAGTTCAAGACCGTGTTTACCCATGTTCTTTGTCCATTTCCTTAGAGCATAGGTCTTACCTCAGGCCACTTCTGGTCATTCCACAGTCGACTCCAGACGTGAATTACAGTCACAGCATCTGTGTGGTCACTATGGAGTGAACTGTGTTGAAACATGCTCCTGGGGTCAGTTGATGGTGGATGGATGATTCCTCTGTCTTGATATGGTGCAGAGAGAGTAAGATCTGTCTGTGGTCTGCAGGTTCCTGGTTTCTACTGTTAGGCTGGTTCCTGGAGCAAGTCAGTGAAGTGTCCTGGAATACTTTTGCACCTCCTAGGCCTCCTGCCAGCCCTGAGAGCAGGCATGCCAGGGCCACATGACTGTCCCTCAGGAAAGGGGCAGTTTCTCTCCTGTGCACTGGGGGGTTTCCTGACATCTGCATCCCATGAATTTCTGAGCAGCTCCTGGTAGAGTGCTCATGGGCTGATGGAGTGGGTCAGGGCAGAGTCCCCATGCTGCATCCTCGCCTCTGGGTGTGCTGTTTGACTCCTCCTGAAGCAAGTGCCTTTCTGTCTACTGGGAAATTGGTCTCCCTGGACCAAGTTTTGTGCAATGACCAGTAAGAGCTTCACCTGCCATCTTTTGGTTTCCTATTTATTCCATCTGTTCCATGTCCCTGTTTCCATCCTCAAAGGCTGTTTTATGGATTTTTGTTTTTCGTCCTATTTGCTTTGGCAGATAATCCAGCTCTGTGGTTATATCCAGTTTCTAGCATGTGTTTTTGATTTACTGGAATTTGCTGTCAGATTTTAATTTTGATCATTTTCCCAGAGAAGAACACTGGGCCCTCGATATTCTGGTACTCCTCTTCAGGTTTTCTTTCTTTTATTTATTCTAATTAGGTATATAGCACAGCAGAATGCATTTGATTCATGGTACACGATTGCAGCACAACTTTTCATTTCTCTGGTTGTACATGATGTAGCATCTCACCATGTGTGCAGTCATACATATACCTATGGTAATTATCTCCATCTCATTCTACCTTTTTTCCTACACCCCTCCACATGTCCCCACCCCCCTTTACCCAATCAGAATTCCTCCATTTTTCCCATGCCCCCCATTATAGATTAACATCCACTTATCAGAGAAAACATTTGGCCTTTGGTTTTTTGGGATTGGCCTACTAAGCTTAGCATGATATTCTGCAACTCCATCCATTTACCTGCAAATGCCATAATTTTATTCTCTTTTAAGGCTGAGCAATATTCTATTGTGCTTTATCTATTTGTCTATTGAAGGGCATCTAGGTTGCTTCCACAGCTTAGCTATTGTGAATTATGCTGCTCTAAATTTTGATGTGGCTATGTCCCTGTGGCATTTAAGTCCTTTGAGTATAGATCAAGGAGTGGGATAGCTGGGTCAAATGGTGGTTCCCTTCCAAGTTTTCTAAGGAGTCGCCATGCTGTTTTCCAGATTGGTTGCACCAAATTGCAATCCCACCAGCAATGTACGAGTGTGGCTTTTCCCCTAGATCCTCACCAACATTTATTATTGTTTTTATTCTTGATAACTGCCATTATGATGGGGTGAGATGAAATCTTAGCATAGTTTTGATTTGCCTTTCTCTAATTCCTAGAGATGTTGAACATTTTTTCATACATTTGTTGATTGATGGTATATCTTCTGAGAAGTGTCCATTCAGCTCCTTAGCCAATTTATTGATTGGGTTGTTTCTTTTGTTGGTTTTTACTTTTTCCACAATAAGCATGCTTTTCCTATGAGAGAGAGCTGAACTTAACAACATACATTTCACCAGTTACCTTAATATCTCAGAGGGTCCCCCAAATTTCACCAGCTGTCCATACTGGCTTGATGAGCCAGGTTAAAAAGAGCTGGCTGCAACATTAAACTAATAAAAGGGCAAAGAAATCATGCAACACATGGACATGAGTTTCTCAGATCCAGGGTGAGTGTGCTCAGTGACCTCAAGTGTCCTCTCCCACACTGGACAGCTCTGGAAAAAGAGCGTTCACCCAGAATATCTTTATTTTATAAGGGGGACACAAACAGTAGCTTCAATGGAATGTTCATCCCCAAATGAGGTGGGAGATAGTGTTTCAAAGGGGGGTTGTCCAATTTCACTGGGGAACCCCCAAGCCAGGGCTGGAGAAAACTTCAAGGACAAGTGAAGGTGGAGGCCACTTACTTTGCACAGCACATGTCCAGTGAAGGCAGAAAAAACACCTCCTTACTCAAGGGTGAGAAAATATGTGCAGCCCATGGGCAGAGCAGCCTCCCACACTTCTCTTGATGAGTGCTGAGATATGATTGTTGCAGCACTGAGTTCACTTCCAACGGGACTTTTACTGTAGTTTCCCTGTTGATGCTTGGCTGTTGCCGCCTGAAGCACTTGGAGCAACGGAGCCACGGGAAAAACTTCAGAGGCGAACTGGAGACAAACAGCTTTTTATTCTGATAACTTTTCTCTCTGGTTCTAACAACGACCAACACACGCCAAAACACACCCTAAAAATGGCGCTGACCCGATCAGCAATTTCGGCCAAGTCACTCGAGATCCCGCAACAAATCCCGTGAGACTACGGGTGGCGACAATGGCCAAATCTCCACGGCTCATAGTCAACTGCAATTCAAGTCAATCCCCAAACAGGGCTCCTGCATTTCCCCCTTTTTGTTTTAAAAGAGGTAATGCTCTAGGATGTCTATGTGCAACCAACATTCTTACCCGTCATCGGATAATCAAGGCTGTGCCCTTGACTCCTGTGGGAATCAGTTGAACCCCCATTTCAGGTGTTAACACTATTCGGGCGGTGGAACAGAGGTCTAATCCTGCATTTCCTCTTGTTCCTCTGGCGAGGGAGTGGATGGGTAGTAGGGATTGTGTCGGGGAAGCATCTGAGTGGATGCTTGAGGATACTCCTTCTGCAATGCCCCGTACATTTGTGGGCCCCGGGGTATTGGGCCCCGTGCCCCGTTTTTTGAATTCCTGAACAAAGGATTTCCATGGATGTCAAATTTTGAATAGCATTTATTGGCCCAATGATTTCCCTTTTTACACCTGGGGCAGCGGCCTGGGGCACGGTATGAGCTTGATCTTATTTCTCTTTTGGGATTTTGCCTAGAATTGCCTGATTGATTATGATAATTTTGCCTGGAATATCCTGATTGATTATAATATCTACGTTTAGCCTTTGTGAAATTTCGAGAGGAAGCACCTCTCATTGAGGCTGCAATCACATTTCCTGTGACAAAGGCGCCATTTATATCTTTACATAGTTGTATATATACGGAAAGATCCTTTTTAGTTCTCCATGGCCTGATGGCTGCTTGGCACCATTTATTTGCATTTTCATAAGCTAATTAAACAACTAATGGCAAAGCTTGGTCAACATCTGCAAACACACTACCTGCAGTTCTCAAAAGTCGATCAGCAAAGTCGGCATACGGCTCATTAGGTCCTTGAATCACTTTTGACAAGCTACCTTGAAGATCCCCAGGTCCTTGTACAGTTTTCCATGCCTCTAAGGCAGCTGCATTTATCTGAGCATATATCTCTGGGTCATAATCTGTTTGAGCCTGTAAGTCTGCAAATTGCCCTTCTCCTGTGAGCATGTCTATATTATAGTTTTCAAACCCTGCAGCCGCGTTTCTTTTAGCCGTTTCTATACAAAGTTCTTGGAATTGCGATTGCCAAACCAAGAATTGCCCCCCGCTTAATGTTGCTTTACATAGACTTTTCCAGTCTGAGGGGGTTAAGCTAAAGGTGTTAAGGGACTCCAGCATACTCAACGTGAAAGGAGCTTGGGGCCCATAAGTCATTACTGCCTCTTTGAGATTTTTTATTGTTTTGAAATCTACTGACTGATGGACACTCTGTCCATTTTTCTTTTCAAATGCTGGCGGTTCCCAATGTATCTGTGAGTTGTCCTTGAGAGCGCATAAGCGATCAGAAAGACTTTTTATTTCTGTTTCTAGGGTATGCAAATGCCTAGTAATACCCTTCATATTTTCTGTAATGGATTCCACCCATGGGGGAGTAGAGGACACAAGTGACTCCTCTGCCTGACGGACCTTTTTCTCCGTCTTTTTAAATTTCTTTTTCCTCATTTTCTCAGGATCACTTTTACTAGATTCCTCACCACTGCTAATTTCACTGACAGCAATATCCTGAGGCCCAGGTTCCAGTGAGAGCAAGTATCCTTCAGCTTTCGCCAATAACTCCTGAATAGCTTTAATAGCTTGGATTTTTGTCATTTTTGGGTCTCTTCTAATACTCTCTTTACTGGTCTCAGTTGGCCCAGTGGAATCTACACTTTTTTGATCACTTTCACTTTTGTCTATATACTCCTCACTGAGAACAGAGTCAGGTATATCAAGGAGTCTTTGCATAGCCTCTATCACTTGGGATTCAGTTATATTCGAACCCATCTTTAGAGACCTTTCAGTTCTTACCTGTCCGCTCCGAAGTTCCCTGTACGGGCCGCCACCTGTTGCCGCCTGAAGCACTTGGAGCAACGGAGCCACGGGAAAAACTTCAGAGGCGAACTGGAGACAAACAGCTTTTTATTCTGATAACTTTTCTCTCTGGTTCTAACAACGACCAACACACGCCAAAACACACCCTAAAAATGGCGCTGACCTGATCAGCAATTTCGGCCAAGTCACTCGAGATCCCGCAACAAATCCTGTGAGACTACGGGTGGCGACAATGGCCAAATCTCCACGGCTCATAGTCAACTGCAATTCAAGTCAATCCCCAAACAGGGCTCCTGCACTTGGCTGTGATGCATAGATTTTGATGGAGCATACTATGGCAGAAAATGAGTGTTCCTCTTTCTCTGTTAGTCTCACATGAGTGGGGATCCTCTGGTGCTTGAAGCAGTTGAGCTGTGGACAGCAGAGTATATGGGGAATGCTTGATATTTCCCCTACAGTCCTGTCCTTCATGTTGGTCCCTGGTGAGTGCTGTGTCCACAGTCTGCTGTTTCTCTCTTCAGAGACCATGGGAGTGGGTAACCAGGACCTGACCTTCAGGAAGCCTGCTGCCAGTGCCTGCTTGCGTCCAGCTCATCAGTTGGGGGTTTCATCTCCCTGCTGTATAAGTTGAGGTATTCACCAAGGTTCAAGCAGGCCTGGGACTTGGGTGGAGAGAGATTTATCTTACCTGGGCTGGTGTATAGCTCAGTGGTAGAGCATTAACCCAGCATGCTTGAACCCAGCACCAATACAAAGAGCAAAAATAACAAACAACACAATCCAGATACAAAAATAACATGATGCCAAGGTAAAACTACATCATTAACCCTAGGAATGGAGGGGCAAAATTAACACAATAAACTAAACAGTTAAAAAATGATAAGAGGGTGAGATGACAGCAAGAGAAATTACAACATTTGGGGAAAGAGGGGGAAAATTGAAAGTGAAATCAATAATGTAAACAAGAAAACAGAAGAGGAAAAGTTGAACATTATGAGAAGCATAAGTGTTAGAAAAGAAAAATTAAAAATTAGCCTCACAGCAAATGAAAAAGCAGTATTTATATAAAAAATCCTGCCTCTGTGGTCTTTGATAATGTGGATAAGAGTGAGTGATCACTCCCTGTGCCAATCAGCTCTTTCGACATTTTAAGTTCCCTGCATCTATTATGATTTAGATGTGAGGTGTCCTCCAAAAACCTGATGTGTGAGTCAGTGCAAGAATGTTCAGAGGTGAGGTGACTAGGTTAAATTAATCCCCTAATTTGGGTTAATCCCCTACTTTGGATTAACTGATCAGTAATTGTAGGCATGTAGGATGGGACTGGGGGAAGTTGGACATGAGAGCTCTTCCTTTGGAGTGTATATTTTCTCCCTGGTGAACAGAGCTGTCTCTGCTTTCTGGTGTCATGTCCTGAGCTGTTCCCTCTACCCTGCCCTTCAGCCATGATGTTTTGTCTCTCCTTGGGCTCAGAGCCATGGAGTCAGCTGTTCATAAACTGAACCTCTGAAACCACGAGCCAAATAAAATTTTCCTCCAAGTTGTTCTCACCAGGTGTTTTGATGACAGCAGTGCAGAGCTGACTACAATGTAAATTGGTACTGAGAATTGGGGTCATTGCCATGACTCACCTGACCATGTTATTCAAAAGCCTTTGCAGCTGGTTTACAGGGGGAGGAATTTGAAAAATTTAGAGATGCAAGCTTGACATGACTTAGAATGTTGTAAGCAGATATTAATGTGGGGTTGTGGTGGGAACAGAAGGCCAGAATATTCACAGAACCGTAGACAGTGAAGTCTGGGCTGATGAGTTTCAGAGGGAGACTGTTGGAAATTGAGGCCACTCTTGTATGTTCTCAGAAGATGTGTACATTTTCCTGTGCTCTGAGACTTGTGAGGTTGAATTTAAAGGTGATGGACTCATTAGTGTGGAGGAAAATTGAAGGCAGCATAGTATTGAGGCAGTGGCATGGGTATTGCTGGCAGTTTTAAGGCAAGTGTACTCTGATAATCAGGAGCAAACACAGAGTGTACAAATTTTATAACTTGTAATTTGGCCAGAAAATTGCAAGCCAAGCCAGAGGCCAGAAAGTTGTGGTTGCTTAAGAAATTAAAGCCACTAAGGAGATGCTAAGTCCTTTATTCACAAAAAGAAAAAAGAGGAAAGAGAATTAAAGGCATCTCAGGAATTAGCAAGACCACACCCATTTCATTTTCAAAGGTGTGAAAGTTAAAATTCTCTTGAAAAGAGAGCATTGGGTGTGCACTGCTTGCACTGAGGGCCTAGGAAGTTTTTCACCATGCTCTGCCATTCAGGCACTCAGAGGCTGCTTCAGCCATGGCCAGTGTATACACCTGAAACACCTTCCCTAGGTTATATTGTGCACCTGAATCTGTGACAGCTGAACAGTAGTTTTCCAAAGTGCCTATATTTATTTAGAAACTAACTTTCCTATTCTAGTCTCGATTTCCAAGGAGGTAACGTTTGCACTGGAGTAACAGAAAAAAAGACAGGTGTCCACGTGAGAGCTGCCCAGTCCTCTCTGGATTCCACCCTTGAGGCTGTCAGGCACAGACTCACAGCAGCTCCTGTACAGTGCCTATTGGGTTATTCAAGGCACTGAAGAGGAACGTCATGTTTCTGTGAATGAGCCTTGTGTGGGTCAATCTCAGATGTTTCAGGTTTGGGTTACCAATGAGCACCTCAAAGGAAATCTAGGTCTCACAGTACAGGGAAAGGACCTTCTGCAAAATTAGAGTAGACTCTGGGTGTCTCTGATCCAGCCATGCCTGGCAATGCAGTGTGAGTGCCTTCTTTGTCACCCCTACTCCGTAACTGACCCACCGCCCACTCCTACAACCAAATTAACTGGGTGGGTTTACTCCCAAAGGCAATGACTGGAGACAATTGTTGCAGAACTAGAGGCCGTGAAGTCAGACACAGGGTGCCACTGAGATCCCACATTGCATGTCCCCTGTCTTCAAATGAGCAGCAGAAGTACTGCTTCCTCTGTCTCTTGTGGAAGCCCATGATCACTTGCAAGTTTGGGGTGCTTCAGTTTGCTCTCCAGAGCTGGTGGGCACTCAGGCATGGCAGCAAGGAGCAGAGCTGACTCAGGGAGCATGTTCCTCCTCAGCAGGCTTCCCAGGGCCGCCTTGACTGGCTGCTGGTCCCTCCAGTCACTGCACAACTCTGACTCAGTCTCACTCAGGGTGCAGTGCACCTCCTCAAAGCCATCAATGATGAACAGGAGCCTCTCTGGTTGCACCATGATCTCCTCCAAGGGGACAGGGTCATTGGGCCTTTCTCTAGAGATGAGCCTGGCCAAGCTGGTCACTGTCAGCTGCTTGAGTTTTCAGCAGTAGACGTAGGAAATGAAAGAGAATCTGTCCCAGTAGAGGGTGCCATCTGACCAGGCCAGCATCAGCTTCATCGGCAACCTCACTTTTCCAAATCTTGGTATTCTGTGGAGGATGACCCTGTCAGGCCTCCTGGTTGGCTTTGAAGTGAAATACCCTTCCAGTCTCCCAACCTCACCAAATGCACTGGTGCAGGTCTGAAATCCCAGTAGCTGGGGAGGCTGAGTTAGGAGGATCATGAATTCAAAGCCAGCCTCAGCAAAAGCGAGGTGCTAAGCAACTGAGTGAGACCCTGTCTCTAAGCAAAATACAAAGTAGGGTTGGGGAAGGGGCTCAATAGTCAAGTGCCCCTGAGTTGAAACCCTGGTACCTATCCCCCCACCAAAAACCAAAACAACAAAACACACCTTCTTCCTGGGTGACCGTCTGGTCAAAGCAGCCGTGAGTATCAGGGATGGAGTTCTTGGACCATGTGCTGAGTAACTTCTTCATGTGAGCACAACATGAGTTCTGGCTAGCAAGGATAAGAGAGAACCCCACAGGATATCAGAGTTCAGCCCCCACACACATGCTTCAACCTGAATCTAACTTATCAGGAAGATGTCCTTTGAGAGTGCAGGCTGTGGCCACAGCCCCAGCTGGCCAGCAGCCTGCTTCTGTAGGTAGAGTGTCCCGGGAGTTGGACACGCTTTTCATCTGTGTAGTTTGGAGCTGCCACCTGGGTTCTGAAGCAGAGCTGAGTTGTAGTGACCGCCCCAGCCCGTTCTCACCCCCAGGCGCAGGCCCTGGAAGAAGTGCACATCTGGCTGTGCACGCTCTGGCTCCTGACACACCAGGAGCAGCAGCGAGTGGCTCCGGCCCGGTGGCATCACCACGTTGCAACGCATGATGGAGCCCAGTGGGTAGGACTCCAGCTCCTCCTGTGAGGCGGGACGGCGGGGTACACTGAGGCCCGGGTCGACAATACTACCAACTGGTGACATCAGTGCCCAGTCTGTGCAGGAGCTCACTCACGAGTAATGGGATGGGGACAACTGCCCCAGGTAACAGGGAAGGCCGGAAAAGGGCCGCGGGGCCTCCCGCCAAAGTCCCCAGGGAAGGACGAGGGAGAGCCAGGACTCACACTCAGACCCCTGAAGCCCCAAGGTCAAGCTTCCCAAGGGGCTGGCTGCAGGCCCAGCCCCTCGCTTTTCCCACCCACATGCCCCCTGGCACCTTGGAGACTGGGTCCAGCAGGGTGACTCGGTCAAGGGACATGCGAAGTAGCATCTCCTGTGCCCAGACGCAGCCCTGGCTGTCTGTAGCTGCCTGCTGCCGCTGCTTGCAACTACTACACCACAGGAGAAAATTCAGAGGCAGGATGGAAATGAAAAAGTTCTTTTTTTTTTCTCTCTTCTAACTTCTCTCTCCAGCTCCAACAACCTCTCGAACTCCCAACACAACTCCAACTCTCTTCTAACTCCAACCACACAACTTCAACCACTCTAACTCCAACCACCACCAGCCACTAACCCTCACCTGGTTAAATACATTTTGCTTTAACAAGGACAAGTGCTTACAGCTCAAGCTTACAGGTGCATCACAGTGTTCACGGGCATAAAAAGATTCTTAGATGGATGTATGAAAATCGGGTGAAACTTGAACATCTTTTATGGCTCTCAGCTAACCACAATCTTAGCTATCTCCTCAATTAGGCTCCTACATTTCCCCCCTTTTGTTTTAAAAGAGGGGATGCTCTAGGACATCCATGTGCAACCAACATTCTTACCTGTCATCAGATAATCAAGGCTGTGCCCTTGACTCCTGTCTTAGGTTGATATGTTGGCCACATGAGACTGTCCTGTGCGACTGTGCCTGTCTTAGGTTGTCCCCCTCTGGGGATCTTACCTGTTATTGGCTACCAGCCATCCAATGGAGCCCTTCAGGATCAACTGTGTATGATGACTAACAGCCAATCGTGAGGAATCATAACAGTCCAATCGTGAGGAGATGCTGCGGCTTTAAGGCAACAAGCCTGCTGCTGACGAGCCAAGTTTCATAGCGTATCAAGTTCTTAAAACATATCAGATACCCTAAGTTCCATCAAGTAATGCACTGAGTTCTCTAGACAAATACCCGCAAAGCATTGTCCCGTAATGTCCCGAACAATGAAAGATCAAAATGTCCACTCATTATAACACGTTGATCGAGGAGGCCCCATGCATGCAGAGCAGAGGCCACACTGCTGGTGAGGTTGTTTGATGCTTGAGCAGCAGGGATGCTTGCAGCAACCGCGATCCCTGCAGCTGTAGCAGCAGCGTCTTTTATGTCTAGACAATGCCACCGGCAAATCTTCAGGGCCCACTACCTAGAAACTAAAGCATCAATTATTATAGGGAAGGCAGTGCTATTCCAGCACGGAGTCAAGAGGCGAGTTGTCAAACTAAAAAATAGAATTATTAGATTAGAAAATTAAAGTTGATCTCTGCTCACACACATTGCTGCTTGAGCTCCCACAAACATAAGCTGGCAAAATATCACATTCAGAACAAATCAAAGAAAGACTGAGGGTATTTACTGCATTAAAGATAGATTAAAGAAAAGCTAAAAGCACTTTGGAAAAATAATTTGTTAGCTGGAATCCCTGAGTCTCTGCATACACAGCAACTTTCTATGAAATTACCTGTTTAAATAATTCAAATTAATCAGCTAATAAACAAATAAAGTTAATTACAAATAAACAATCCCATGTCAAAACCAAAATATCAGGTTATACAGTATTAGTCATATTCATAGCTGAAGAGAAGTCCCAGAGACACCTATAAATCAAAATTGAAGATACCTTCACTTTTAAATTGTTTATCTAATTTGAATATTCTTAAACTTAAATAAATCAAAGTAATTTGGATCCATATATATATATATATATTATATATATAATAATTTTCATAAGCGCTTTGTTATTTGTGACGTCACACTGGACAGACGCACATACAAACATATATTTGTAACGTCACATTAACATGAATTTTAGACAAATGCACAGATATAAAGACATAAATAAAAAGAAAAAATATAATTGTGTGTACACTAAAATATAGTGCTAGTAACACAGCTCCCACTCTCATGTGGCTACATCAGTTGCTTGTGGTCACAATGAAGTATAAAAGAGGATATAAGCTGCTGAAGATTTCACAGAAGAAACAGAGATATCAGAAACTTCGAGATCATCAAATTTAAACCACTCACTGTCTTACTGCATTTTTACAATAGGCAGTGTAGTGGCCTCCATCCAGCCCACCGTAGTGATTTAAAACAGAAAACAAATTATATTTCTTTAAATTGTTCTTTGGACCAATAACATACTGTGACAAGTCAAGATTTTCTAAAGGGAAGTCCACAGATGTCTGTAATTTTTGCTTCCCCCTGCCATCATAGGAAAAATGTTTCAAATGTACTATAAGAACAGGTGGTACTTCCAGATTTCTATCTTTTTTAGAGAATCCCATTGAGCTCTGCAATAACTGCAATAAAATCTGTTGTTATCTGTGAGTTTTTCTTCTTTGGAAAATAATCTAAGGCAATCCTGTAATGTATATTTACTTGTGGATGCTAGTGGTAGAGATAAATACATGAAGGCCTCAAACGTCCTAGATTTTTTGTGACAGGTGAGGCACTGTACTGTGGATTTGAACTGACCCTGAAAAGGTGCAACAACAATAGACTCATTAAGCTGCTTATGTTTCTGCCAAGCATGTTCTGCACCTTTAAAGTCATCGAGATGATCATTATTTTCTTCTTTATGTCTCTTTTGATTATCAGCTTTATTTAGGTCCTCATGGATTCCATCCATCCATGAGGAACAGAAGCAATTCTTGTGAATCTTGTTGGCTATATCCTGCAAACTGACTATTGATTTTTCCAATAGTGATTTTATAGTTTTTTGGACTGATATATCTATACTGTCCTGTCCACAGGGCTTATCCACCGAGTCAATGATGTCAAAAAATTCATCCATGGCTTTTATTATCCGGTGCTTAGTTATTTTTGCACCCATTTTTATAAATTTCTTATTTCGTGCCTGCCGACCGCAATCCCCATACGGGCCACCACTTGTAGCTGCCCGCTGCTGCCGCTTGCAGCTACGATGCTGTGGGAGAAAATTCGGAGGCAGGATGGAAATGAAAAAGTTCTTTTATTCTTCTCTCTTCTAACTTCTCTCTCTGACTCCAACAACCTCTCGAACTCCAAACACAACTCCAACTCTCCTCTAACTCCAACCACACAACTTCAACCACTCTAACTCCAACCACACCAGCCACTAACCCTCACCCGGTTAAATATATTTTGCTTTAACAAGGACAAGTGCCTACAGCTCAAGCTTACAGGTGCATCACACAGTGTTCACAGGCATAAAAAGATTCTTTGATAAATGCATGAATATCAGGTGAAAATACTTGAACACCTTTATGGCTCTCAGCTAACTGCAATCTTAGCTATCTCCTTAATTAGGGCTCCTACAGCTGTCCATGATGGCCAGCTTCCTGGAGGCATCCTCCACGGTGTGCACACCATCTTCCTCACCCAGGCAGAACGTCACCAGGTGCTGGCACCCCGCAGAGAGCGCACTGAGCTTCAGAATGGGGGTGGGTGGGTAGAGCCCACGGGAGCTGCCCTTCCAGCCCAGGCTGCCTCCTCCAGGAAGCCTTCCCTGGCACCTGCACACAGCGGCTCACACCCAGAGCCCTGGCCCTCTTTCCTTGGAGGCTTGCACTGGGGGCTGTCTGCTCCCCAAGACTAGCGCCCCTGCCGGCTGGAGCAGGTCTGAGTGACCGCAAGTTCCTGTAAATGAGCCCCTGGCACTCAGGACCTCAGGTGCCCTCTGCCCTCCCATCCACCATTGTGCTGATTTGTCCCCGAGTCCGCACAAGAGCTGGTCACAGGTGATGTCAGCAGAGGTGATGGAGCTGAGGTCCATGACTAGTAATATCCAGGGCCATGTACAGAAAGGCCATTTTGTGGGTGACTAGAGGACTTCTTCCTGCTCCATGACCCTGCCCTCCAACTGCCCTATCTGTATAGTCACATCCTCCCCAGAAGAGCCCCCGAGAAACAGACCCCAGACTCACGTTGACGTGATACTGGGAAACGTCGGCCATAACCACAGTGGAGTAGCGCTTCCTCTGCTCTGTGGGGAGGGGCGTGCGCCAGGATGAGGGCCAGCCTCCTCCCTAGACGAAGGCCCAGCCTCCTCCCTAGACCAGGGCCAGGCCCAGCCTCCTCCCTAGACCAGGGTTCAGGCCCAGCCTCCTCCCTAGGCCAGGGACCCAGGCCCAGCCTCCTCCCTAGACCAAGGCCAGGCCCAGCCTCCTCCCTAGACCAGGGCCAGGCCCAGCCTCCTCCCTAGACCAGGGGTCCAGGCCCAGCCTCCTCCCTCAGACCAGGGGTCCAGGCCCAGCCTCCTCCCTCAGACCAGGGGTCCAGGCCCAGCCTCCTCCCTCAGACCAGGGGTCCAGGCCCAGCCTCCTCCCTCAGACCAGGGGTCCAGGCCCAGCCTCCTCCCTCAGACCAGGTGCCCAGGCCCAGCCTCCTCCCTCAGACCCAGGTGCCCAGGCCCCGCCTCCTCCCTCAGACCCAAGAGTCCAGGCCCCACCTCCTCCCTCAGACCCAAGAGTCCAGGCCCCGCCTCCTCCCTCAGACCCAAGAGTCCAGGCCCCACCTCCTCCCTCAGACCCAAGAGTCCAGGCCCAGCTGTCCTCCCTCAGTCCCAGGGGTCCAGGCCCCAGCCAATGCAGTTTTTTTCTGCATATTCTCTTTATTTCTTTTTTTATTTTTGGTACCTGGGTTTGAACTGAGGTGTGTTTAACCACTGAGTCACACCCCTAGCCCTTTTTATTTTTTATTTTGAGACAGGTTCTCACTAAGTTGCTTAGGGCCTCACTAATTGCTGATGCTGTCTTGCAACTCTCAGTCCTCCTGCCTCAGCCTCCCAAGCTGCTGGGATGACAGGCATGTGCCACTGCGCCCGGTTTCCTGCGTATTTTCAGTGGATGGTGAGTTGAATCTGTGGGTATGGAACTCACAGACCCAGAGGCTGATCCATTGTACACTTGAAAATTTGCTGAGATTTTAAGTGTCCTCACCTCAAGACTATAAGCGTGTGCACGTGTTAGCTTAACTTAGACGTTCCTCAGGGAGTGTGTATTTTAAAACGTCATGCACACCATCGTATATCCAATTAATTTTTGATCAATTAAGAGACCAAATGGAAGCCTGAAGCGGTGCCGTCCGCCTCCAGTGGAGGGCGCTGGTGAGACGCGGTGGCGCATGCGCGGGTGCGGTGGAGGAGGGGCTCACGCGGTGCTGCTGGCCGCGCCAGTGAAACGGACCGGAGCTGGAGACCAGTGTGGTCACGTGTTTCCCCTGTCCCTCCTCAGGTCACTTTCTCTTGACGAACCTGCTGCTGGACAAGCTGAAGGCCTCGGCTCCTGCGCGCGTGGTCAACCTCTCGTCCCTGGCCCACGTCGCCGGGCACGTGGACCTGGAGGACCTGAACTGGCAGAGGAGAAAGTACGACGCCAAGGCCGCCTACTGCCAGAGCAAGCTGGCGCTCGTCCTCTTCACCAGGGAGCTGAGCAGGCGTCTGCGAGGTGCGGGTCAGAGCCTGGGCCTCGCCTGGACGGGTCCCCTGCCCTGCCCCTGAGCCTGGGGGAGGGCGCCCGCTGCAGACAGAGGAGTGCAGCTGTGCGGCACCACGGGCACCACTATGGTCACCACCACGGGTACCACCATGGCCACCCCACGGGCACCCCTTAGGTACCACCATGGCCACCCCACGGGCACCGCATGGGCACCCCATGGCCACCCCACCACCCCAGAGGCACCACCCCATGGGCACCACCATGGGCACTCACGGGTACTACCGTGGCCATCCCACGGATACCGCCACAGGCACCCCACAGCCACCCCACAAGAACCCCAGGGGCTCCACACGGACACCATTACGGGCACCCCACGTGAACCCCACGTGGACCCCTCGGGCACCACCACCAGGCTCCCTCCCTGCGGCAGACGTGCCAGTCCATGCTTTGAGGCTGCCCTCAGTCCCGCTGGGCCCCCATTAGGTGCTCCTCCCTCTGCTCCTGGACAGGCACCCGAGCCCCGGGCTCTGAGGCACTAGTTCTCAGCTGGGAGTGATGGTGGCCTCCCAGGGACACATGACGATGTCGCAGACACAAGCATCACACCTGTGGGTGAGGCAGGAATGCTGCTCAGCGTCCTGCAGGCCCTGGGTGGCTCCCGCCCAGCCCTGCTCAGCATCCAGCAGGGCCCTGGGTGGCTCCCGCCTAGCCCTGCTCAGCATCCAGCAGGGCCCTGGGTGGCTCCCGCCTAGCCCTGCTCAGCATCCAGCAGGGCCCTGGGTGGCTCCAACCCAGCCCCACTCACCATCCTGCAGGCCCTGGGTGGCTCCCCGCCCAGCCCCGCTCAGCATCCAGCAGGGCCCTGGGTGGCTCCCGCCCAGCCCCACTCACCATCCTGCAGGCCCTGGGTGGCTCCACCCGCCCAGCCCCGCTCAGCATCCAGCAGGGCCCTGGGTGGCTCCCGCCCAGCCCCGCTCAGCATCCAGCAGGGCCCTGGGTGGCTCCCACCCAGCCCCACTCACCATCCTGCAGGCCCTGGGTGGCTCCCCGCCCAGCCCCGCTCAGCATCCAGCAGGGCCCTGGGTGGCTCCCGCCCAGCCCCACTCACCATCCTGCAGGCCCTGGGTGGCTCCCCGCCCAGCCCCGCTCAGCATCCAGCAGGGCCCTGGGTGGCTCCCCGCCCAGCCCCGCTCAGCATCCAGCAGGGCCCTGGGTGGCTCCCACCCAGCCCCACTCACCATCCTGCAGGCCCTGGGTGGCTCCCCGCCCAGCCCCGCTCAGCATCCAGCAGGGCCCTGGGTGGCTCCCGCCCAGCCCCACGCGTCCTAGGCGCTGGCATTGAGAAAGCCGCCCTCGGCCCCTGCTTCTCAGAGGAGGCGCCGGGCGCAGCAGTGCCAGCTTCACCCGGGAGCTGGCTGCAGGGGTGGCATCTCAGACCCTGCCCATGCCCCTGCTCAGACTCTGGCGGAGCCGGTGGAGTCAGTGCTATGGTTGTCATGCTGCAGGGGAGCTCTGCCCTGGCAGCCATGTGACAGAGCTGCCTTGTAAGATGGAACCATTGATGTTGAGGGGCAGAGGGTGACGTGGGGTCCAATGTGGGAAACAGCACAGGACGGGGTCCCCGAGCCTGCCCCTGCCCCATTCCTCTGATCTTCTCTAGGCACGGGTGTGACTGTTGACGCGCTGCACCCTGAGTGCTCTGTGGTGCGTGCAGGGCCCATCTTCTGGCCTTGGGGCTCCCTGAGGGCGGAGCAGGGCGCTGGTGTGCAGGGAGTGCACTGAGTGCTCTGTGGTGCGTGCAGGGCCCATCTTCTGGCTGCTGGTCAAGAGCCCCCAGCTGGCAGCGCAGCCCAGCACCTACCTGGCTGTGGCGGAGGAGCTGGAGGGCGTTTCTGGAAAGTTCTTTGATGGCTTCAAAGAGAAGGCACCAGCCCCCAAGGCCGAGGATGTTGCCAGAGGCTTTGGGCTGAAAGTGCCCACTTGGTGGGCTTGAACATGTCCCATGGGTCCCCTTTGAGGGGACAATCCCCGTCCAGATAACCTCTGAAGCAGATTTGAAAGCCACCTGGGTCTCCAGGATGGAGCTTCAAGATCCAGGATGCTGCCAGCCTTGCCTTTACCATGCTCTGGGGGACAGTGTTGGCCCCCAAACAGCCTCAAGACCAAGTGCACAGGCTGCCACACCCTCATCATCCTCCAGGGGGCAGAATGGACTCAGCCTCAAGACCAAGAATGCAGGCTGCTACACACCCTGGCCATCCTCCAGGGGGCCCTACTGGTCCATGTCTGTCGGCAGCCCACATTGGGTTGGTGGGCACCTGCTTCAGGGGCTTGCAGGAACCACGCATCCTGCTGACAAGGGGTGAGCTGGGCCCTCTGGCGGGGCAGGCCTCGTGGTGCTGTTGAGAGCGTCCCAGGCGAGGCGCAGCTCCCTGTGTGCTAGGGGCCTTGGCTGTCCACCTCACGGGGTGGTGGGGTGCGCAGCGCTGTCACCTGGCTGAGTGACGGGCAGAGAGGGTGTGCCAGAGCCCAGGGGTGGGATTCACTGGGAGGGCAGAGGCCCACGGCCGTGCTGCAGAGGACCCAGATGGCCTGGGACACCTCAGGTTCCTGCCCCCTGAGTGCTAGATCCAGTCCTCTGTGCGGGGAGGGACAGTGAGCCAACAGGACAGCGGTGTTCCCACTCCTTTCAGGGACACCCAGCCACACTCCAGCCCTTGGGAGATGAGAGGCCCCCTGCCCTCGCTGAAGCCTGGGTGCTTGTGAGACTAAAGCGTCAGAAACGTCCGGGAGGGGCTGCGGCTGGGGCTCAGTGGTGGGGCGCTTATCCAGCCGTGTGAGGCCCGGGTTCAATCCTGAGCCCGCACAAAAATAGATTAATAAAATGACGGTATTGTGTCCATCTGCAACTAAAAAATAATAGCAAAAAGTAGAAAGAAATGGGGTGGGGATCTGGGTGAGGCCAGCGAGGCACCAGCCGGGGCTCAGACTTGGGGGGCTCTGAGCAGCTCAGAATCCGGATGCGCATTTTGGATGATTGCGGAAGCAGCGGCTCCCCCCGTGCCCTACTGAAGGAGCCCTAATTAGGAAGGGCTGTTGTAGCTAGCTGGAAGCCATGGGTTCCACCTGATATGTATGTGACGCACCTGTAGGCACCCGCAAACCTGAAGGTATATAACCGGGTGAAAGCGGTCCGAGTTAGGAGAACGGAGAATTCAGTCAGCCGGGCAGTCACTCGGTCGGTCAGAAGAATCAGAGCGGCCAGAATGTAGGCAGGAGCGGTTACAGAAGAGAAACCAGATAGAAGAAGTAATGACTGGCCAGAGTTAGGCCGAGGCTCCAGAGGACTGGTCAGAGTAAGGCCGAGGCTCCCGAGGAAGACAGAAGACAGAAGACAGAAGAAGGAAGAAAGAAGAGAGAAGAAAGAAGCTCTAATCTTTCTCTAAGAAAAATCTTTCTTTCCCTCTCTAAGCCTCAGACTCAGTTGAGACCAGCAAAAAGAGTAGAAACAGAGAGCAGAGCCTCTGACTCAGTTGAAGCCAGTTAAGAATTAAGCCGAAGCAGAGTAGCTGGCCAAAAGCTGAAGCAGAGTAGACAGCGAACAAAAAGCCGAAGCAGAGTAGCCAGCGAAAAGCCGAAGCGAGCCGGCCAAAGCCGAAGCAGAGTAGCGGCCAAAAGCCATAAAAAAATATAGAGAAAAAGCCTTGAGCTTTAGTATAAAGAAAAAAGCCATGAGCTTAAAAGAAATAGAGAATTAAATAGCATGGTAAAAACCATGCAGAAAAAAAGCCATTGAGCTTTGGCAAGAAAGCCATAAAGAAAAATAAAGAAGAAAAAAAAAAAAAAAGTCAAAGCCGCTTATGCAATTGTGCTTAACTAAGTGCGTTAGCTGCTCCTCAGCAGTAGGCTTCCTTAAAAGCCACAGCACCTCCTCAAAAAAGGGCTCAAATATCCACCCTTTCAAAAATAAAAGGTGAAAAGCTAGGTAGGGAAAATAAAATAAAATAGAGAAAATAGAATTAAAGCACCTTTTTAAACTAAAGGGAAGGAATATGAAGGAGCCCTAATTAGGAAGGGCTGTTGTAGCTAGCTGGAAGCCATGGGTTCCACCTGATATGTATGTGACGCACCTGTAGGCACCCGCAAACCTGAAGGTATATAACCGGGTGAAAGCGGTCCGAGTTAGGAGAACGGAGAATTCAGTCAGCCGGGCAGTCACTCGGTCGGTCAGAAGAATCAGAGCGGCCAGAATGTAGGCAGAGCGGTTACAGAAGAGAAACCAGATAGAGAAGTAATGACTGGCCAGAGTTAGGCGAGGCTCCAGAGGACTGGTCAGAGTAAGGCCGAGGCTCCCGAGGAAGACAGAAGACAGAAGACAGAAGAAGGAAGAAAGAAGAGAGAAGAAAGAAGCTCTAATCTTTCTCTAAGAAAAATCTTTCTTTCCCTCTCTAAGCCTCAGACTCAGTTGAGACCAGCAAAAAGAGTAGAAACAAGAGAGCAGAGCCTCTGACTCAGTTGAAGCCAGTTAAGAATTAAGCCGAAGCAGAGTAGCTGGCCAAAAGCTGAAGCAGAGTAGACAGCGAAAAGCCGAAGCAGAGTAGCCAGCGAAAAAGCCGAAGCGAGCCGGCCAAAAGCCGAAGCAGAGTAGCCGGCCAAAAGCCATAAAAAATATAGAGAAAAAGCCTTGAGCTTTAGTATAAAGAAAAAAGCCATGAGCTTAAAAGAAAATAGAGAATTAAATAGCATGGTAAAAACCATGCAGAAAAAAAGCCATTGAGCTTTGGCAAGAAA
>CM046672.1:63196506-63254595 GCA_025594165.1 Tamias sibiricus | reverse complement strand
TGAAGGAGCCCCAATTAGGGAGATGGCTATTGCAGTTAGCTGGAAGCCATAAGTTCCACCTGATAATAAGTATGCACGTGACGCACCTGTAAATGCACGTGATGCACCCGCAAAGCTAAAGGTATATAACCAGGTGAAAGCAGTCAGAACCGATTCATTCAGTCAGTCATGCAGTCGCTCAGTCGGTCAGAAGAAGAGTTCAGGTCTGAGAAGAAGAAAAGAGTCAGAGCGGCCAGAACGTAGTCAGAAGAAGAAAATAAGAGTCAGAGCGGTTAAGAGTTCGGTCAGAAGAGAAGGCTGGTCGGAGTCAGGCCGAGGCTGCCGAAGAAGAAAAAAAGAAGAAGCTCTCTCTCTCTCTCTCTCTCTCTCTCTCTCTCTCTCTAAGCTGAAGAAGAAAGAAGAAAGAAGAATCTCTCTCTCTCTCTTTCTCTAAGCTGAAGAAAGAAGAAAGAAGAATCTCTCTCTCTCTTTCTCTTGAAGAAAAAAGAAAGAAGAATATCTCTCTCTCTCTTTCTCTCTCTCTCTCTAAGCTCTCTCTAAGAAAGTAGTCAGTAGTCAGAAGAAAGTAGTCAGTAGTCAGAAGTAAAGAGTCAGAGAGGTTGGTGAAAGAGCCAGTGTTAGAGTTTTGAGAGATAGTTAAAGCCGAAGAATTAAAAAACCTTCTTTCATCTTCATTCTGCCTCCGAGTTTTTCTCCTGCGGCGTTGTGGCTGTATGTCAGGCAGCTACAAAGGGTTCTCACTTTCAGTGCAGAGTTCAGTATGTGAGGTGCTTCCATTATTATACAGAAAGCTTTGCGCTGGATGATTTTGCCCAGCCTAGGTAAGGTAGGTAGAGCTGTGAGGGTCACAAGGTCAGGGTATTAAATGTATGTGTGTCTTACAATGTTTTCAATTTGCCATGGTGTTTTAGTCAGCTTTTTTGTGTTGTGACAAAAAGACCTGATGGAACAATTGTAGAAAAGGAAAAGTTTATTTTGGGGTTCATGGTTTCAGAGGTCTCAGTCCAGAGAAGGCCAGCTCCATTCCTCAGGGCTCGAGGTAAGGCAGGACACCATGGTGGAAGAGTGTGGCTGAGGGAAGCAGTTCATGTCAGGGTTATGAGGAAGCAGAGAGAGACTCCCCTCTCCAGATACAAATATCTACCCCAGCCAGGTGCAGTGGCACATGACTATAATCCCAGCACTTGGGAGGCTGAGGCAGAAGGATCGCAAGTTCAAAGCCAGCCTCAGCAATGGCAAGGCACTTAGCAACTCAGTGAGACCCTGTCTCTAATAAAATACAAAAAAGGGCTGGGGATGTGGCCCAGTGGTCAAGTGCCCTTGAGTTCAATCCCCAGTACCAAAATAAAAAAAAAAAAAAATATCTACCCCAAAGTCGCCACCCTGATGGCCACTTCCTCCAGCCACACACTCCCCACCTCCAGTTACCACGCAGGCAATTCCTATCTGGATTCACTCACTGATTGGGTTAAGACTCCCACAATCCATTCATTTCTCCTCTAAACCTTGCATTGTCTCATATGTGAGAGTTTGAGGGACACCTCATCTCCAAACCATAACACAAGGGTTAATCAGAATGCAATGCCACCATGAACTGAGAATCTGTATTTATAAGCAGAACTTTATATTTGCAAATATAACTTGTAGGTTTACATTAACATGAATTATATTTAATCTATATTATGTAAACGTGTAATTTACATTGATTTTTGAGATTTCTAATCATACATATGAAATATGTATTATTGACATTATACTGTATAATAACTGATAACATGCATTATGAAACAATTACAGTGTGATGTCCTATTTACATACCAGTCTTCTCAAACCCTCATGACCAAGGCAATCCCAGGCCGCTATTGGCCACTGGCTCCTAGAAGGGAGCCTGTTGGGGTAAAACGCTGTAACCCCCCACCACAGTGCCCGCTGCTCCTCCTGGGAGGACATGGGTGCCTTGTGAGAAGTCCACCCTCATGTTCTTTGGGGACTGTTGATGCTGGGCCTGCGGCTTTCCCTCCTGACTTTGGCTAGCCATTCAGAGTGTTGAGTGCGGGGGGCTTGTGCCAATGGGCGGAAAGACTTGGCTGTGTGTCCCTGAGCCTTGGGGGTCTGTGTCTCAGCTCAGAGGTGTGGGCAAGGCTTTTGTCCTCTCCAATTACCAGTCTTCTATCTGCCAAGTAGCAGTAATCGCATGAGGTGGGGGTTGAGAATATGCCTCCAATAAAGCGAGGAGGTCGCCACTAAATGGCCAGCTTTGATCTCTTCCCACTCCCTGGAGCACCTTACCAAGATGCATATTGAGGGCACAGTATGTGGGGACAGGGTTCACACCAGGGAGTTGCACATAAACACGTCTCAAACAGGGGACATGAGTATCCAGAGAAGAGCCAGGGCACAGGGGTCCCAAGCCCGTCGGATCCAGGTCAGGGTGTCCAAGGGTGCAGGTGGGGCCACAGCCGAGTCACTGGGCCTCATGTGCTGCCTGCACCCTGTCTGGCCACTTGCTCAGCACTGATGAGGCTTGGCATCTTCCTCACCCATTGTGGGGATGCGGTCTCCCTGGGGGTGGCTCTGAAAATGGAAGGAGATGTGGTGAGACAGCATTGGCAGACGACAGGGGACACCCAGATCACAGAAATTACCATTTTCTCTCTTTAAAAAATGGCCCCAGGTTTTCTCCCTATCTTCCACTGGCTTCTAGTCGCCAACCTCAGTGTGTGTGCATGTGTGTGTGTGTGTGTGTGTGTGTGTACTGGAGCTTCCAACAGCAACTCTGGTCATTGGTGTCCAATTTGCACCTTGAAATTGACCGTGGTTTAGTTGGAGAGTTTACATCACAGAAATTGGCCAAGTGAGAAATGGGGTCTTAGAGGGTGGAGTCAGGGGTTGAACACGCACCAGCCACCTCTGCTCATTATGGGGGCTTCTGTCCCCAGGAGCATTGCAAGGATGCCTAGGCTCTTCCTGGAGGAAATAATGGACAAAGATGAGAGTTTAAACGTGACTGACATGGGGCTTTTTTCTGTTTTGTAGAATGAGCAAAGCTGCGCCAAACAGTCCTTGGGCACATCTAACAGTGGAGAACCCACCGCCCTGCATGACCTTCGTGGAGAACTGACACAGCACCCATGGACAGTGAGGCTGCCAGTCCATCCCCACTGCCCTGATGTGCTGCTGCCTCCTGGGGACACCTGCAGGGGACAGTGGGGACTGGCACAGAGCTGTCCACTCGGTGAGGCCCTGAGCTCCAGGGACTGTGACTTTTCTCCCCCTTCATATGTGTTTTGTAGGGTGTGGGCTTTGATTTTTTTCTGTGGCCTTGGAGCTGCTGAAGGACTCTCTGCTAAACTTGCTACCCCATATCCAAGGACATTTTCAATGCACAATAAACTATCACACCGTAAACACTTGGAAAAACCCTGAGATGGAATTTGCCACTGGTGAATGACTAGCAAGAGCATGGGATGAAGACATGTGGCCACCTCTGCAGTTGATATGGGAAGATGCTGGCCACATTGAGGCACTAGAGAGGCTGGGCCAGCTTAAGAGACCTACTAGGGTCTAAGGGGCTGTTTTCTTGTCCCTCCTGACAAACCATTCTGAAAACACATTTTTACACAATCACCCACTCCTTCTACCTGACACTAAAAGTAGAGGCAAACCAAGCCTGTGTTATCCCCTGTCCCCAAGACCTGCAGGAAACCCTGTCATGAGATTGGTGCACAGCCTTCCAATACCATTCCTGTGCTCAGCTGTCCATCAGTGACAGCATTGAGTTTTGAATGCATTACCAATACCACACTATGGACATTATTCTGCAAGCCGCTTCACTGTTAGTCTATCCCATGAACCAGAATACTGCACACTTTAAAATTGTGAATTTTAGCTGGCACAGTAGTGTAACTCAGGATGCTGAGGCAGGAGAATGGTGAGTTCAAGGCCAGCCTCAGCAAGTTGGCATGACTGTGTCTCAATAACAATAGAAAGGGGGATGTAGCTAGTGTTAAAGCAAACCTGGGTTCAATCCTTACTACAAAAAAAAGGGGCTAGGGTTGTGGCTCAGCGGCGGAGCACTCGCCTCGCACGTGCGCAGCCCAGGTTCAATCCTCAGCACCACGTAAACATAAAATACATTGCATTGTGTACAACCAAAAGTAAATAAATAATTTTTTTTTAAAAAAATGCTGGACTTTATGTTCTGCATATTTTACCACAATAGAAGGGGGTGGCTGAAGATCATGAAAGAGAAAGATTGGGAAAGTAACCTGAAGGGACACTGTAAGATTATAGGATAGAAATTGTAACACCTTGAGTTCTGCCCACACCAACCTGCACAGGACCCAGGCTCAGAGTGGGCCCGGGTCCATCCAGGCAAAAATTGATCAATACAACAAAGAGATAAGAGAGCAAATACAGGTAGCAGAAGATTACTTCAAAAAATAGAGACTCTGAAGAAAAAAAATCAGAAATCCTTGAAATGAAGAAAACAATAAATCAATTTTTAAAACCACAATAGAAAGCATCACCAACAGATGAGATCAATTGGAGAGAAAAGAATATCAGATAATAAAGACAAAGTATACAATCTTGAAAATAAAGTTGACCACACAGTGAAGATAGTAATAAACCATGAACAGAACATCCAAGACAGCAACAAAAGACCGAATCTAAGAGTAATGGGGATAGAGGAAGGCACAGAGTTTCAAACCAAAGGAATGCACAATCTCTTCAATGAGATATCAGAAAACTTCCCAAGCATGAAGAATGAATTGGAAAACCAAATACAAGAGGCTTACAGGACACCAAATGTACAAAATTACAACAGATCTACACCAAGACACATTATAATGAAAATGCCTAGCATACAGAATAAGGATGGAATTTTAAAGGCCGCAAGAGAGAGGAATCAGATCACATGTAAGGGGAGACCAATTCATATCACAGAAGATTTTTCAACACAGATTCAAAGCCAGGATATCATGGAACAACATATACCAAGCTCTGAAAGAAAATGGATGCCAACCAAAAATTTTATATCTAGGAAAATTAAGTTTTAGATTTGATGATGAAATAAAAAACCTTCCATGATAAACAAAAGTTAAAAGAATTTAAAACTAGAAAGCCAGCACTACAAAACATCCTCAGCAAAATGTTCCATGAAGTGGAAATGAAAAACAATGATGAAAATCAGCAGAGGGAGGTATTACACTAAAGGAAAAACTAATCAAAGGAGAAACCAAGCCAGTTAAATACAAAAAATAAACAAGAATGGCTGGGAATACAAATCATATCTCAATAATAATTTTGAATGTTACTGGTCTAAACTGACCAATCAAAAGACATAGACTAGTAGATTGGATTTAAAAAAAAAAAAAAAACACCCAACAATATGTTGCATCCAAGACACTCATCTCATAGGAAAAGACATCCATTTTCCTTCCAAGGTGAAAGGTTGGGAGAAATCATACCACTCACATGGACTGCAGAAGCAAGCAGGTGTTTCCATCTTCATATCAAATAAAATAGACTTCAAGCTGAAGTTAATCAAAAGGGATAAAGAAGGACACTACATACTGCTCAAGGGAACCATACACCAACAAGACATAACAATTACAAATATATATGCCCCAAACAATGGAGCATCCATGTTCATCAAACAAACTCTCCTCAAGTTCAAGAGTCAAATAGACCACAACATAATAATTTTGGATGACTTTAACATACATCTTTCACCACTGGATAGACCTTCCAAACAAAAGCTGAACAATGAAACCATAGAACTCAAAAATACAATAAACAACTTAGACTTAACTGACTTATATAGAATAGTTCATTCTTCAATGAGTGAATACACTTTCTTCTCAGCAGCACATGGATCCTTCTCTAAAATAGATCATATATTATGTCACAAAACAACTCTTAGCAAATACAAAAAAGTAGAGATACTACCCTGCATTCTATCAGGCCATAATGGAATGAAATTAGAAATCATGATACAATAAGAAATAAAAGCTACTCCAACACCTAGCAACTAAATAATATGCTACTGAATGAACAATGGGTTGCAGAAGAAATCAAGGAAGAGATTAAAAAATTCTCAGAGGTGAATGAGAATACAGACACAACATATCAAAATCTATGAGACACTCTGAAGGCAGTTCTAAGAGGAAAGTTCATTGCATGGAGTTTATACCTCAAAAGAAGAAAAGGTCAACAAATAAATGACTTAACATTACATCTCAAAGCCCAAGAAAAAGAACAACAAGCTAACACCAAAAGCAGTAGAAAACAGAAAATAATTAAAGTCAGAGCTGAAACCAATGAAATTGAAACAAAACAAAAACAATTGAAAAAATTGACAGAACAAAAAGTTGGTTCTTTGAAAAAATAAATAAAATTGGCAGACCCTTAGCCAGGCTAATGAAGAGAAGGAGGGAGAAAACTCAAATTACTAACATATGTGATGAAAAAGGAAATATCATAAGAGACACTACAGAAATACAGAAGACAATTAGAAATTATTTTGAAAACTTGTACTAAAAAAAAATACAAAACATCCAAGCATTGACAAATTTCTAGAGTCACATGATTTGCCGAAATTGAATCAGGATGATATACACAATTTAAACAGATCAATTCCAAGCAATGAAATAGAAGATGCCATCAGAAGCCTACCAACCAAGAAAAGCCCAGAACCCAATAGATACACAGCTAAGTTCTACAAGACCTTTAAAGAAGAACTAATACCAATACTCTTCCATTTATTTCATGAAATAGAAAAGGAGGGAGCACTTCCAAACTCATTCTATGAGGGCAACATCAACCTGACTCCAAAGCCAGGCAAAGATACATCAAAGAAAGAAAACCTCAGACCAATATCTCTAATGAACTGAGATGCAAAAATTCTCAATAAAATTCTGGCAAATTGAATACAAAATCATATCAAAAAGATACTACACCATGACAAAGTGGGGTGCGTTCCATGGATGCAAGGTTGGTTCAACATACAGAAATCAGTAAATATAATTCATCACATCAATAGACTTAAAGACAAGAACAATATTATTATCTCAATAGTTGCAGAAAAAAACATTTGACAAAATACAGCACTGATTCATGTTCAAAACACTAGAAAAACTAGGGATAACAGGAACATATCTCAACATCATAAAAGCTATCTATGCTAAGCCCCAGGCAAACGTCATTCTAAATGGAGAAAAATTGAAAGCATTTCCTCTAAAAACTGGAACAAAACAGGGATGCCTTCTTTCACCACTTCTATTTAACACAGTTCTTGAAACACTGGCCAGAACAATAAGACAGATGAAAGAAATTAAAAGGACACAGATAGGTAAAGAACTCAAATTAGCACTATTTTCTGATGATATGTTTCTATACATAGAAGAACCAAAAAATTCCACCAGAAAACTTTTAGAACTCATATATGAATTCAGCAAAGTAGCAGGATGCAAAATCAACACCTATAAAAAACCCATATATATCAGTGACAAGTCCTCTGAGATGGAAATGAGGAAAACAACCCCATTTACAATATCATAAAAAAATAAAATAATTCAGAATCAACTTAATGAAAAGTGTGAAAACCTCTATAAAAAAAAACTACAGAACAGATACTCATTACATAGTAGCTAGTTTCCAAGAATAAAATCAGAAGTAAACAGGCCAGGTAAAAGCTAGACCCAGACCCGGTACAGCATCTTTTCTGCCTCATTCTGTCATTCAGACAAGTAATAAGAAATAAGTCCAGGAGACCCAGCCGCCACTGTCCCTGGCCGCCTGGGCCCAGGTAGCAGCTCCCGGCTGCTGCGCCCAGACCTGGGGAAGGGCTTCCTCCATTATCGGCCGACCTGCCCATTTGTGACCAGAGCAAGAGTAGACTCCCGCCCGCTGGAAGGAGAGACCCAGCCGCCACTGTCCTGGCGCCTGGGCCCTGAGTAGCAGCTCCCGGCTGCTGCACGCAGGGCCAGATCCTGGGGAAGGGCTTGCCCCATTATCGGGAAGAGTGCGACCTGCCCATTTGCGACCAGAGCAAGAGGTAGACTCCCGCCCACTGGAAGGAGAGACCCAGCCACCAGTTTGCCTGGTCTTCGGGGCCCAGAACAGCATCTCCCGGCTGCTGCACGCAGGGCCAGACCTGGTGAAGTGCTTCCTCCACTCCCTGGGGGAGTGCGACCTGCCCAGCTGCAACCAGAGCAAGAGGTAGGCACCTGCCCGCTGGAAGGAGAGAACCCTCCACCAGTTTGCCTGGCCTCCAAGGCCCATAGTAGCATCTCCCTACTGCTGTAAGCAGGGCCCAGCCTGAGGATAAGTCCCTTCCACTATTCCACTGTGCCACTCTGCAACAGACCAAAGGTGCAGCCTTGACTCCACTAACAGGGTTGCTGACTGTACATGATCTGGGTCAGGTGGCTTAAACTGGAAGGGAAAAAAGAAGGGCTTCCAAGGGTCCATTTTGTTTGAGACTTGTTCTTGGGTTCAACGTTTTTGTTTTTATTTGCTTGTTTGTTTGTTTTGTTGTTTCTTGGGAGTTTTTTGTTTGTTTTTGTTTTGATTGACAGTGTGTTTGTGTGCTTCTGCTCCTCTTTTCTTTCTTTTCTTCCTTCTCACTTTTATATTTTTTCTTCTTCCTTCATCTTCCCTATTTACACCCTGCCATTGCATTCTCAACAGAGGCAAAAACAAGTTATACGCACAAATTGAGATTTCTAGAACGTGTACAATTGAAATATATAGCAAAGTGGTGTTATATATGGTTTATTCTCTATTTTCTAGACTTATTCTCTCTCTCCTCTCTCTTACACTAATTACTACTCCTTGGTTATTATTTTTTTCTCTTCTTTTTTTTTTTTTTCTTTTCCATCTTTCTTTATTTCTCCTCTCAACCGCAGCATAAGTTAGGTTTATATGTAAATCGGTCTTTCCATCTATTCATTCACTCCATTCTCTTTCCTCTCTCGTCGGCTGATACTAAACCACTTCCATAGAACTCTCTTTTCATACTTTCTAAGAAAGAACAAATCAATACACTCACTTCCTTCTTCCTAAACATATTACCTCTCTGTCCATTACTTGAAACTTTAAAACCCCATCAGAAGCATACAGAGTAAATTGGAAACAACATCTGGGTTAACTAAATCTGTACATTGTGATCAAACTGGGATTCTCTGAATAGAAAGTGTTTGATTTTAAAGTGTAAAGGAAATATAAGGGGATCTGATAGCATTGTACTACAGGAGCAACATAAGGTTTTAAGGTAAAATCAAAGTAGACAAGGTCCCACAGTGCAGGTAGTATAGACGCACAAGCAATATGAAGAAACAAGGGAAGAAAGTGACACAAACAAATCAATATACCTCCTCAGTAGATTCCATACCATGCACAGTTGGTGCAATGCCAGAGATGGAATTCAGAAATTACATATTCCAAATGTTAACGGAACTTAAGAATGAACTCAAAAATGAGATGAGGGAGCAAATACAGGAGGTGAAAGATCATTTTGACAAAGAACTCCATAAACAAATACAGGAAGTAAAAGATTACTTCAATAGGGAGATAGAAGCTCTAAAGAGAAACCAAACAGAAATTCCAGAAATGAAAGAAGCAATAAGTCAAAATAAAAGCTCAATCGAAAGTATCACCAACAGAGTAGATCACTTGGAAGAAAGAACCTCAGACAATGAAGACAAAATATATATCCTAGAGAAAAATCTAGATTACACAGCAAAAATGGTAAGAAACCAAGAACAGAACATTCAAGAATTATGGGACAACATAAAAAGACCAAACATAAGAGTGATTGGGGTAGAGGAGGGGGCAGAGTTTCAAGCCAAAGGAATGAGTAATTTATTTAATGAAATAATTACAGAAAATTTTCCAAACTTGAGGAATGAAGGGGGGAAAACCAAGTTCAAGAGGCCTACCGAACACCAAACATACAAAATCACAACAGATCCACACCAAGACACATTATAATGAAAATGCCTAATATATTGAGCAAGGAGAGAATATTAAAAGCCACAAGAGAAAGGAAGCAGATTACATATAGGGGGAAACCAATCAGACTTTGTTCAGATTTTTCTACCCAGACCTTAAAAGCAAGAAGATCCTGGGATAGCATATTTCAAGCTCTGAAGGAAAAGGGATGTCAACCAAGAATCTTATATCCAGCAAAATTGAGCTTTAGATTTGAAGATGAAATAAAAACCTTCCACGACAAGCAAAAGTTAAAAGATTTCACATCTCGAAAGCCAGCACTTCTGAACATCCTGGGCAAAATTTTCCATGAAGAAGAAGAGAAAAATAACAATGAAAATCAACAAAGGGAGATATTAAACTAAGGGAAATACCAATCAGAAGAGAAACCTAATCAAGCTAAAGATCATCATACAAATAAAAATGGATGGGAATAAAAATCACATCTCAATAATAACCCTGAATGTTAACGGCCTAAACTCGCCATTCAAAAGACACAGATTATCTGAATGGATTAAAAGAAATGACCCAATAATCTGCTGTCTCCAAGAAACACACCTCATAGAAAAAGACATCAATAGACTGAAGGTAAAAGGCTGGGAAAAGTCTTATCACTCACATGGCCTGCGGAAGCAAGCAGGGGTTTCCATTCTCATTTCAAATAAGGTAGACTTCAAGCCAAAGTTAATCAAAAGGGACAAAGATGGATATTTCTTACTACTTAAGGGAACCATTCATCAAGAGGATATAACAATCATAAATCTATATGCCCCAAATAATGGAGCACCTACATTCATCAAACAAACGCTTCTCAAGTTCAAGAGTAAAATTGACCACAACACAGTTATTCTAGGGGATTTCAACACACCTCTCTCACCAATGGATAGATCATCCAAACAAAAACTAAACAAAGAAACCTTAGGCCTCCTTAAAACAATTAACAATTTAGATCTAACGGACATATATAGAATATTTCATCCCTCAGTAAATGAATACACTTTTTTCTCAGCAGCACATGGCTCCTTCTCCAAAATAGATCATATATTATGTCACAAGGCAAATCTCAGCAAATATAAAAAAATAGAAATACTACCCTGCATGCTATCAGACCATAAAGGGATGAAATTGGAAATCAACGACAAAACAAGGAATAAGAAAAACTACTCCAACAACTGGAAGCTAAGCAACATGCTACTGAATGAACAAGGGGTTGAAGAAGACATCAAAGAGGAGATTAAAAAATTCCTAGAGGTAAATGAGAACACAGATACATCATATAGAAATCTCTGGGACACTATGAAGGTAGTAATAAGAGGAAAATTCATTGCACTGAGTTCATTCTTTAAAAGGAAGAAAAACCAACAAATAAATGACTTAACATCACACCTCCAAGCACTAGAAAAAGAAGAACAGATCAACACCAAGAGCAGCAGAAGACAGGAAATAATTAAAATCAGAGCAGAAATTAATGAAATCGAGACTAAGGAAACAATTCAAAGAATTGACAAAACTAAAAGTTGGTTCTTTGAAAAAATAAACAAAATTGACAGACCCTTAGCAATGCTAATGAAAAGAAGAAGAGAAAAAACTCAAATCACTAACATTTGTGATGAAAAAGGGAATATCACAACAAACACCTCAGATATACAGAATATAATTAGAAATTACTTTGAAAACTTGTACTCTAATAAAACAGAAAATGCTGAATGCATTGACAGATTTCTAGAGTCATATGATTTGCCTAAACTGGATCTGGAGGCTATACACAATTTAAACAGATCGATTACAAGCAAAGAAATAGAAGATGTCATCAAAAAGCTACCAACAAGGAAAAGTCCAGGACCTGATGGGTTTACAGCAGAGTTCTACAAGACTTTCAAAGAAGAACTAATACCAATGCTCTTCAAACTATTTCAAGAAATAGAAAAAGAGGGAGCTCTTCCAGACTCTTTCTATGAGGCCAATATTACATTAATTCCAAAGCCAGGCAAAGACACATCCAAAAAAGAAAACTTTAGGCCAATATCCTTAATGAACATAGATGCAAAAATCCTCAACAAAATTCTGGCAAATCGGATACAAAAACATATCAAAAAGATAGTGCACCATGATCAAGTGGGGTTTATTCCAGGGATGCAAGGCTGGTTCAACATTCAGAAATCAATAAACATAATACATCACATCAATAGACTTAAAGATAAAAATCATATGATTATCTCAATAGATGCAGAAAAAGCATTTGACAAAATACAGCACCCCTTTATGTTCAAAACACTGGAAAAACTAGGAATATCAGGGACATATCTCAACATTATAAAAGCTATTTATGCAAGGCCCAGAGCTAACATTATCTTAAATGGAGAAAAATTGAAAGCATTCCCTCTAAAAACTGGAACAAGACAGGGATGCCCCCTCTCACCACTGCTATTTAACATAGTACTGGAAACTCTGGCCAGAGCAATTAGACAGACGAAAGAAATTAAAGGGATCCAGATAGGAAAAGAAGAGCTCAAATTAGCACTATTTGCTGATGACATGATAATCTACCTAGAAGACCCAAAAAACTCTACCAGAAAACTTTTACAACTAGTAAATAAATTTGGCAAAGTAGCAGGATACAAAATCAATACCCATAAGTCAAAGGCATTTTTGTACATCAGTGACAAAGCCTCTGAAAGGGAAATGATAAAAACTACGCCATTTACAATAGCATCAAAAAAAAAAAAAATACCTGGGAATCAACTTAACGAAAGAGGTGAAAGAGCTCTATAAGGAAAATTATAGAACACTAAAGAAAGAAATCATAGAAGAATTCAGAAGATGGAAAGACCTACCTTGCTCTTGGATAGGTAGAATCAATATTGTCAAAATGTCCATACTACCAAAAACATTATACAGATTTAATGCAATTCCAATCAAAATCCCAATGTCATTCTTCAAAGAAATAGAAAAAGCAGTCATGAAATTCATCTGGAGAAATAAGAGACCCAGAATAGCCAAAGCAATCCTGAGCAAGAAAAGTGAAGCAGGGGGCATCACCATACCAGACTTTAAATTATACTATAGAGCAATAGTAACAAAAACAGCATGGTATTGGCACCAAAACAGACTGGTGGACCAATGGTACAGAATTGAGGACACAGAGACTAATACATATAATTTCAGCTATCTTATATTAGACAAAGGTGCCAAAAATGTACAGTGGAGAAAGGATAGCCTCTTCAACAAATGGTACTGGGAAAACTGGAAATCCATATGCAACAAAATGAAATTAAACCCTTGTCTCTCACCATGCACAAAATTCAATTCAAAGTGGATCAAGGACCTAGGAATTAGACCAGAGACAATACGCCTAATAGAAGAAAAAGTAAGCTCCAATTTCCAACATGTCGGATTAGGCCCCAAGTTCCTTAATAAGAATCCTGTAGCACAAGAACTATTACCAAGAATTAATGAATGGGATAGATTTAAACTGAAAAGCTTCTTCTCAGCAAAAGAAACAATCAGTGAGGTGAATAGAGAGCCAACTAATTGGGAACAAATATTTAATACATGCACATCAGATAGAGCACTAATTTCTAGAATGTATATAGAACTAAAAAAACTTAACACCAAAAAAGCAAATAACCAAATCAATAAATGGGCTAAGGAATTGAAAAGACACTTCTCAGAAGAAGATACACGATTAATCAACAAATACATGAAAAAATGCTCAACATCACTGGCAATTAGAGAAATGCAAATCAAAACTACTCTAAGATTTCATTTCACTCCAGTCAGAATGGCAGCTATCAAGAACACAAACAACAATAAATGTTGGAGAGGATGTGGGGGAAAAGGCACACTGATACATTGCTGGTGGGACTGCAAAATGGTGCAACCGCTATGGAAAGCAGTATGGAGATTTCTTGGGAAAATGGGAATGGAACCACCCTATGACCCAGCCATCCCACTCCTGGGTCTATTCCCAAAAGACTTAAAAACAGCATATTACAGTGACACAGCCACTTCAATGTTTATAGCAGCACAATTCACAATAGCTAGGTTATGGAACCAACCTAGATGCCCCTCAGTAGATGAGTGGATAAAGAAAATATGGTATATATACAAAATGGAATTTTACTCAGCAATAAGAGAGAATAAAATAATGGCATTTGCAGGTAAATGGATGAAGTTGGAGAATATAATGCTAAGTGAAATTAGTCAATCTCAAAAATCCAAGTACCGAATGTTTTCTCTGACATAAGGAGGCTGGTTCACAGAGTTGTTGGAAGGGGGTACATAGGATCAGAGGAACACTAGAATGGTCAACGGAAAGGGAGGGGAGGGAGGGAGTAAGGGGGGTTGGAAAAAAATTGGTGGTTGAATGAGATGGATATCATTATCCTAAATGCATGATTGAAGATCTGAATGGTACTTATATACTTTGTATACAAGCAGTTGTATGTAAAAAGATACTATACTTGTGCATGATGAATAAGTAAATAAATAATAATAAAAAAAAACTACAGAACACTAAAGAAAACAATTAAAGAAGATGGAAAGATCTACCTTGTTCTTGGATAGGCAGAATTAATGTTGTCAAAATGACTATACCACAAAAGCACTATACAGATTTAATTCAATTCCAATCAAAATCCCAATTGTCATGAAATTCATCTGGAAAAATAAGAGACCCAGAATAGCCAAAGCAATCCTTAGCAATAAGAGTGAAATAGGTGGCATCACTATAACAGACCTTAAACTGTACTACAGAGCTATAGTAACAAAAAAGGCATGGTATTGGCACCAAAAGACACTTGTAGACCAATGGTACAGAATAGAGGATACGGAGACAAACCCACATAATTACAGTTATCTTATGTGAGACAAAGGCACCAAAAACATACATTGGAGAAAAGATAGCCTCTTCAACAAATGGTGCTGGGAAAACTGGAAATCCATATGCAACAAAATGAAATTAAATCCCTATCTTTCACCATGCACAAAACTCAACTCAAAGTGGATCAAGGACTTAGGAATAACACCAGAGACCCTGCACTTAGAAGAAAAAGTAGACCCAAATCTTCATCATGTCAGATTAGGCCCCTATTTCCTTAATAAGACTCCTAAAGCACAAGAATTAAAACCAAGAATCAATAAATGGGATGGATTCAAATTAAAAAGCTTCTTCTCAGCAAAAGAAATAGTCAGTGAAGTGAATAGAAAGCCTACAGAATGGGAGCAAATTTTTACCACAAGCACATCAGATAGAGCACTAATCTTTAGGATATATGAAGAACTCAAAAATTTTAACACCAAAAATAATAATAATAATAATCCAATCAATAAATGGGCCAAGGAACTGAACAGACACTTCTTAGAAGATGATATACAATCAATCAACAAATATATGAAAAAACATTCAACATCTCTGGCAATTAAAGAAATGCAAATCAAAACTACTCTCAGATTGCATCTCGTTCCAGTCAGAATGGCAGCTATTAAGAACACAAACAACAATAAATGTTGGAGAGGATGTGGGGGAAAAGGCACACTTATACATTGCTGGTGGGACTGCAAAATGGTGCAGCCAATCTGGAAAGCAGCATGAAGATTCCTTGGAAAACCAGGAATGGAACCACCATTTGATGCAGCTACCCCTCTCCTCAGTCTATACCCAAAGGACTTAAAAACAGCATACTACAGGGACACAGCCATATCAATGTTTCTGGCAGCACAATTCACAATAGCTAAACTGTAGAACCAACCTAGATGCCCTTCAGTAGATGAATGGATAAAGAAAATGTGGCATATATACACAATGGATTATTACTCAGCAATAAAAGAGAATAAAATAATGGCATTCACAGGTAAATGAATGAGTTTGGAGAATATAATACTAAGTGAAGTTAGCCAATCCCAAAAATCCAAATGCCAAATGTTTTCTCTGATCTAAGGAAGCTGATTCACAATGGGGTTGGGAAATAATCTATGGGAACATAGAAGGATTAGAGGAACACTAGAAAGGTCAATGGGGAGGGAGGCAAAAGGAGGGGGCAAAAGGGTAAAAAATAATTGTAGAATGAGATGGATATCATTGCCCTGGGTGCATGTAAGAAGACACAAATGGTGTGAATATACATTGTATACAACCACAGATATGTAAAAATGTGCTCTATAACTGTAATATGAAATGTAATGCATTCTGCTGTCATATATAACAACTTAGAGTAAAAGAAATAAAATGTGTGTTGTGTGTGTGTGTGTGTGTGTGTGTGTGTGTACCCTCAGAAGGAAACTTTTTATCCCAGGGTGAGAGTGAAGAAAACAGCTATTTCCCTGCCCCCAGGAGACTTAGCTCAGTGCTCCCAGCCTGTGCAGCCCCGCAGCTGCCACACACCACCCTCCCTATTGGCTTCTAGTTACCTGTCGGCAGGTAGGTGGGCTCTCATGTCCCCAGTGTACAAAGCTGGACAGCTAGGATCAACTCTCATTGGTGCAGAGCACATCACAGAGGGCACTTGAGGTGACACAGAAGCAGGGACCAGGAAAGGGTTTCTGTGGACTTCAGGAGAGTGTCCCATGGAGCCAAGCAGGGTGGAGGCCCCAAGAGGTCCCTAGCTCAGCAGTGCAACAGCCCTGGAGAAAGGGACTCTGAGGAATCCTGTCCCAGGAGGCTGCAACTCCTAAAGAGAGGATGAGGGGTGGGCAGCAACCTCCTGATCCTGGTGGAGACCCTGGCAGGACCCAGCAGGCCTCTTGGCCAGGGAGCCCATGACCACCTCCCAACTGCTGGAGAGATCTCACAGCCCAATGCTGGAGGTGGAGAAGTACACAGGCCTGATATCATTGAGGCCACTTAGAGTGACCACTTCTGCAGGAGAACCCCAGGGAAGCCACCCATCACAGACACAGGGCTTCAGGAACCAGACATCGCAGCTCCACTCGCTCCTGCTGCACACACAGCACAGGTGGCAGACATTAAGCTAGCACCTTCCTGCTTTCCTTCTCTGGAATCAGTTTGTCTGAGAGACAGCTGCAGCCCCAGGCTCACTGCAGCACTCTTCACCACAGCCAAGACACAGGCATAACCCAAGTGTCCATCCTGGAAGAATGCACAGAGAAGTTATGGTATATATACCCATAATGTGAAAGTATTGCCTGCATGGGAGTGGGCCCTGATCCAGGAAGTGAGGCACTGGGCCTGTGCTTTCTCCTCTGATCCCAGATCTCTCTCCCTCTCTGCATCACTGCTGAGAGCCCGTTTGGTGGCCTACAGCATGCTCTGGTTCTTTCCAGGCTACTCAGAGCCCAGAATCATGGACCCCATGGAGAGCAGAGTGGACACCCGGTTTTCTGCACAGTCCTACTCTAGACCTGTATTTAGGGCACTTGGGCAGGTTCCCTTCCAAGCTTAAGGCCTAAAGTGAGGGTAGGGCAGGACATTGACCTGCTAATAACAGGTTACCTGTGACCAGGGAGGTGGAAAGGCCATATATTACTGGGGTGGTTCTGACCCCCCAGGTCCAGCAGTGGGTAAGCTGTAGGGGATTAGGCACATCCTGAGGTGTGGGGTGCAATGCTGCTGGGCATCGAGGTCCAGTCTTCACTGCATCTACTTGTTATGCAAGGCAAGGGGGGTAAGTGAAGCTGGGCAGCAGGACAGCAGAGCTCTGGGGGGCCTGCCTGCACATAGCGCAGCTGGTCTTGTACTGTCCCTCACACCGGTGGACCTGTGGGAACTGGAATGGTGCCCTCCCTGCTCCCCAGGCCCTCTTGTCTGCGAGCTCCAGGGAGCAGAATCTGCAGTCTCTGGTGGGTTCTGAGCCCAGGTCCCAACCCCTGCTCTCTGGGTTGAAGAGCACCCACTCCCATGCACTGGAAGGGTGGAGCATCTTGACCAGGTGTGCATGAAAGCCTCTTCCTGAAGCCACCTGCTCCCCTCCCAGGCTGGGCTTTGGCTCTGTCCTGAGCACAGGAACATGATGTGCTTACCTAAAGCTACTCGGAATGCCTTGAATCCCCCAGAAAGGCCTTAGGGAGGAGTAAGTGCCCTGCTCTGAGTGCATCCCTCCCATGGCTCTGCCTGCAAACTGTCCCTCTCCCTGAGCCTGACCTGGGTGCTGGTGCCCTCTGCTGGGTTAGGTTCTGGTCTCATCAGCCATACACCAGGGAATGGCCTCAGCTAAGCAGGTGCCCAGCTCCCAGCATGAACATGGACGTGTTCAGGGGAGCTGAAGCCCATCTTCAAGCAGCCCTCCTTTCTAGCTTGGCTGCTCCACCTAGCAGTTGAGAGCGTTTTGTTTTCCAATGCCCAGGCACCTGGGTGGTTCTCACATGGACCAAGAAGGAGGGGAATCTCGGGAATTTTGAACTGCAGTTCTGACGTGACCTTTCTAACTGATAAGTACATATTTTCCTCTACTACACCACGTCAGGCTTCACTGTGTTCCCCTAGGAAGGCACCAACACGCTGGCTCCCTGCTGGCCTCTGTTCTGAGCCATCCAGGGCTCTGACATCTGTCTGCACATGTTTTCTCTTGTAGTGGGTGGTGGTGAAGTGGTCCTGCTTGTTGGGTGAGATGGCTTCTGTGGACTTCCACTATCATGATTTCTAAGCCTAGGGTGCCCCTCAGTGTTCAGTGAGAGGGCCGCTGCTGAAGGCTGCCCATTGCAGGTGTCCCTCAGTGCCCGCATCAGGTATCTTTGTGCCCTGATCTCCTGCACCTATGTGGTGCCAACCTCATTGAGGCCTCTTGTGGATGGCAGGGTATGTGCTGCAGCCAGCCCACCTGCTACTGAAGGGCTCCAGGCCTTCTACAGTCCTGTTTTGAACAAGACTGTATCTAATGATGGCAGGGCTTAAGCAGGGTGGTATCCCCACTGTCCCTGAGCAGACAGTGCTTGTTTGCTCTTGCACCAGTGGTGGGCCCTCTTCCTGCATCCATAGGGAAGTGGGGACAGTCAGGAGGGCAGGACAGGTCAGCTGGCACGTTAAGCACAGTACATCACAGTGGTGCTTGGGTACCACATTGTCAGTGGTGTTCGTGTGTGTCAAAAGCCATAGACCACTTAGCATTATATTCTCCAACTTCATCCATTTACCAGCAAATGCCATTATTTTATTCTCTTTTATTGCTGAGTAAAGTTCCATTGTGTATATATACCACATTTTCTTTATCCATGAACTGTAATACATACTACTACTATAAATAAAAATATTTTTTAAAAAGCCATAGACCAGCCAGGTGCAGTGGCACACACCTGTAATCCCAGCACTTGGGAGGCTGAGGCAGGAGGATCACGAGTTCAAAGCCAGCCCCAGCAAAATTGAAGCGGTAAGCAACTCAGTGAGACCCTGTCTCTAATAAAATACAAAAAAGGGCTGGGGATATGGCCCAGTGGTCGAGTGGCCCTGAGTTCAATCCCCAGTACAAAAAAAAAAAAAAATGCCATAGACCATACAGCCCCAATGAAGCAGTGCAGAGGCCAGGCAGGCCCAGGTTAACCCCACCAATGCCAGCTGAGCCCACACTGAGTCTTAGCTGCATCTTTGTTTTTGTTTTGTTTTGTTAGATGTTGATGGACCTTTATTTTGTTCATTTATTCATATGTGGTGCTGAGAATTGAACCCAGGGCCTCACACATGCTAGGCAAGTGCTCTTACCACAGAGCCAGAACTCCAGCCACCTAGCTGCATCTTTGAACACATTGCCCAACCCCACTGCCTGGGCCCCACATACCCAACTTGACACTCCACTGCTGAAAACAGCTGCCTCCATCTTGTGACCCATCCTTGCCATCTTTAGTTGTGGTAACTCCCAGCCTGGAACACAGGATGGGTAGGAGAAGTATTAAAACCCTGCAGGGGCACTGTAAGCCTAAAGTGTAAAAAAAGTAACACTGTGGATCTTCAGTGCTAGAAGGAAAGGTACACAAACACCATAAAAAAAAAAAAAAAAAAAAAAAAAAACAAGGGCTGGGCGCAGTGGCGCACACCTGTAATCCCAGCACTTGGGAGGCTGAGGCAGGAGGATCACGAGTTCTAAGCCAGCCTAAGCAATGGCGAGGCACTTAGCAACTCAGTGAGACCCTGTTTCTAATAAAATACAAAAAAAGGGCTGGGGATGTGGCCCAGTGGTCAAGTGCCCCTGAGTTCAATCCCCAGTACAAAAAATATATATATAGGGAATGAGGTGCTCCAAACATATCTAGATACCACATTATTAGAATCTGTGGCTAGCAAAGTGGAAGAAATGACAGAGAATAAGTTTGGGATGTACATAACTAAAATGTTCTGTGAATTAAAGGATGATATAAGAGAACAAATACAGGCAGCAAAAGATCATTTCAATAAAGACCTACATAAGCAAATACAGGAAGCAAAAGATTACTTCAATAAGGAGATGGAGTTTCTGGGAAAAAAAGAAAAACAGAAATCCTTGAAATGAAAGAAACAATAAACCAAATTAAAAGCTCAACAGAAAGCATCACCAACAGTTTAGACCACTTGGAAGACAGGACCTCAGTCAATGAAGCCAAAATATGTAATCTCAAAAAGAATGTAGATCACACAGTGAAGATGATAAGAAACCATGAGCAGAACATTCAAGAAATATGGGATAACATAAAAAGACCAAATTTAAGAGTTATTGGGATAGAGGAAGGCATAGAGTTCCAAAACAAATGAATGAGCAATCGATTCAATGAAATAATGTCAGAGAACTTTCCAAACATAAAGAATGAATGGAAAAATCAAATACAAGAGGCTTCCAGGATGCCAAATGTACAAAATCACAACAGATCCACACCAAGACACATTATAATGAAAATGCCTAGCATCCAGAATAAGAAGAGAATCTTAAAAGCCATGAGAGAAAGGAATCAGATTACATAGAGGGGAAAACCAATTATGATATCTGCAGATTTTTCAACCCAGACCCAGAAAGCTAGAAGATCCTGGAACAACATATACTAAACTTGAAAGAAAATGAATGTCAACCAAGAATCTTGTATCCAGCAAAATTGAGCTTTAGGTTTGATGATGAAATAAAAATCTTCCATGATAAACAAAAGTTAAAAGAATTTACAGCTAGAAAGCCAGAACTACAGAACATCCTTGGCAAATTATTCCACTAGGAGGAAATGAAAAACATTGAAAATCAGGAGAGGGAGGAATTACACTAAAGAAAAAGCTAATCAAAGGAGAAACCAAGCCAGTTAAATACGAAAAAGAAACAAGAATGGCTGGGAATACAAGTCATGTCTCAATAAAAACCCTGAATGTTAAAGGCCTAAACACACCAATCAAAGGACATAGACAGGCACATTGGATTAAAAAAAAAAAAAAAAAAGACTCAACAATATGATGCCTCCAAGAGACTCATCTCATAGGGAAAGACATCCACAGACTGGAGATGAAAGTTTGGGGAAAAAACATACCACTCACATGGACTGCAGAAATGAGCAGGGGTTTCCATCATCATATCAAATAAAGTAGACTTCAAGCCAAAGTTAATCAAAAGATATAAATAAGGACATTTCATACTGCTAAAGAGAGCCATACATCAACAAGACAATAACAATTATAAATGTATATGCCCCAAACAATGGAGCATCTGCATTCATCAAACAAACTCTGCTCAATTTCAAGAGTCAAATAGACCACAACACAATAATTATGGGTGACTTTAACACACCTCTTTCACCACCAGATAGATCTTCTAAACAAAAGCTGAACAAAGAAACTATAGAACTCAATAAAACAATCAACAACTTAGACTTAATTGACATATATAGAATATTTCATTCATCAAAGAGTGAATACACTTTCTAATCAGCAGCACATGAATCCTTCTCTAAAATAGACCATATATTATGCCACAAAACAACTCTTAGCAAATACAAAAATGTAGAGATACTACCCTGCATTCTATCAGACCATAATGGAATGAAATTAGAAATCAATGATAAAATAAAAAATAAAGCTTCTCCAGGGGCTGGGGTTGTGGCTCAGTGGTAGAGCACTCACCTAGCATGTTCATGGCCTGGGTTTGATCCTCAGCACCACATAAAAACAAAGGCATTGTATACAACTAAAAACAAATAAATATATTAAAAAAAAAAAAAGCTACTCCAACACCTGGAGACTAAATGATATGCTATTGAAAAAACAATGGGTCACAAAAGACATCAAAGAAGAGATTTAAAAATTCTTAGAGGTAAATGAGAACACTGTTATGACATATCAAAATCTCTGGGACACTATGAAGGCAGTACTAAGAGGAAAGTTCACTGCATGGAATTCATTCCTTAAAAGAAGAAAAGGTCAACAAACAAATGACCTAACATTACATGTCAACGCCCTATTTAAAAAAGAAAAATCAACACTGAAAGCAGTAAAAGACAGGAAATAATTAAAATCAGAGCTGAAATCAATGAAATTAAAACAAAAAAAACAACTGAAAGAATGACATCAAAGTTGGTTTTTTGAAAAAGTAAATAAAATTGATAAACCATTAGCCATGCTAACGAAGAGAAGGAGAGAGAAAACTCAAATTTCTAACATAGGTGATGAAAAAGAGAAATCACAACAGATACTATAGAAATACAGAATAGAATTAGATATTATTTTGAAATTTGTACTCCAATAAAATAGAAAATACTGAAGGCATCAACAAATTTCTAGAGTCACATGATTTTCCCAACTGAACCAGGATGATATACACAATTTAAACAGAACAATTTTAAGTAATGAATTAGAAGACTCCATCAGAAGCCTACCAACCAAGAAAAGTCCAGGACTGGATGGATACACAGCTAAGTTCTACAAGACCTTTAAAGAAGACATAATACCAATATTCCACAAATTATTTCATGAAATAGAAAAAGAGGGAACACTTTCAAACTCATTCTGTGAGGCCAATATCACCCTGATTCCAAAAGCAGGCAAGGACACATCAAAGAAAAAACTTCAGACCAAGAATCTCTAATGAATACAGGTGCAAAAATTCTCAATAAAATTCCAGCAAATCAAATACAAAAACATAGTTCACCATGATTAAATGGGGTTCATCCCAGGGATGCAAGGTTGCTTCAACATACAGAAATCAATAAATGTAATTCATCACATCAATAGACTTAAATATAAGAACAAAATTATTATATCAATAGTTGCAGGGAAAAAAACATTTGACAAAATACAGCACCTCGTCATGTACCAAACACTAGAAAAACTAGGGATAACAGGTACTTATCTCAATATTATAAAAGCTATCTATGCTAAGCCCCAGGCAAACATCATTCTAAATGGAGAAAAATTAAAGCATTTCCCCTAAAACCTGGAATAAGACAGGATGCCCTCTTTCACCACTTCTATTTAACTTAGTTCTTGAAACACTGGCCAGAGCAATTAGACAAATTAAATAATCAAAGGGGTATGGGTAGGAAAAGAAGAACTCAAATTAACACTATATGCTGATGATATAATTCTATATGTAGAAGACCCAAAAAAATTCCACCAGAAAACTTCTGTAACTAGTGAATGAATTTAGCAAGGTAGCAGAATATAAAATCAACACCCATAAATAAATGCATTTTTGTATATCAGTGACAAATCCTCTGAAAGAGAAACTAGGAAAATTACCCCATTTACAATAGCCTCAAAAAAAAAATAAAATAAAATACTTGGGAATCAACTTAATGAAAGAAGTGAAAGACCTGTACAGTGAAAGCTACAGAACACTAAAAAAGAAATTAAAGAAGAGCTTAGAAGATGGAAAGATCTACCTTGTTCTTGGATAGGCAGAATTAATGTTGTCAAAATGACTATACCACCAAAAGCACTATACAGATTTAATTCAATTCCAAACAAAATCCCAATTGTCATGAAATTCATCTGGAAAAATAAGAGACCCAGAATAGCCAAAGCAATCCTTAGCAAGAAGAGTGAAATAGGTGGCATCACTATACCAGACCTTAAACTGTACTACAGAGCTATAGTAACAAAATGGCATGGTATTGGCACCAAAAGACACTTGTAGAACAGTGGTACAGAATAGACAAAGAGACAAACCCACATAATTACAGTTATCTTAAGTGAGACAAAGGCACCAAAAACATATTGGAGAAAAGATAGCTGTCAGGACCTTACACTGTCTGCCAAGGGGATGGAAAAGCTCTGGCTTTCTGGCTGCTTGCCACATTACCACACCCTGTTACAGGACCTAGGCTAAGCAGGGGGCATGGCTGTGAGAACTGAAACCACTCCAAGGATAGGCCAATGGCTCCGCCAATGGCATCCGCCCATGCTCCTTATGTGTCCCTATGATCTTTCTGCTGATTGGCTGATGTCCACTATAAAGCATTGTGCACCCCTTCAATAAATGAGTTCCGTCGTTCTACTGACTGGGCTCCCCGACACTGCTCTGAGTCTTTTGAAGGTGGGGGAGGAGACATCGGCGGCCTTTACTTTCCCAATCTAGTCTCATTGTTGAGGTAGGCCCCTCTGGCCTCTTTTGCTAGACAGAAGAGGTCCATCCCAGGTACGGGGGGGGGGGCTAAAGACCTCGACCCCTTATAACTTCGCGACAAAGTGGTGCCAAGCGAGGGGCAGAACTTCAACTGATTGGGCTAAGCGTTCGAGCCAGATAGGGCCTTCCGGGTAAAGGAATCCTCTAGAAAATGAGGCAAACATATATCTTTCTCTCTATTTCTCATCTGCTTTCTCTCTCTTTCTTCCTCTCCCTTTTCTGGAACCTCTGCGCAAGTAAACCTGCAATTTTTGTATGTGCCTGGCGGGGGAGAACGAAAGATGTCCGGGAAAAACTGCTCACTGAAGGGCGCGCCAGCCTGGGTGCGGAAAAAACTCAGAGCGGGCCCAAACTTAAGAACAAAGAACAGCTGCCCTCTGCAGCACCATGTGGGCGGCAACCATATGGGGTCGCTAGGGGTGTACAGATGGTGGGCTGCTGCCGCTGCCACGTGGCCCCGGGCTTTTGTCCCGGGTGCATGGCTGCTGCCATCACTGGGGCTCGCAGTTCCGCGGCTCGGCGAAAAGAAAAAGTGTACTGCTGCATGGCCCGGGCTTGTGTCTCGGCCCACCTGGTGTGCGGCTTGCAGCTTGCGTTCAAACTTCTGGGGGCGGGGGCAGGCGTACACAGGGTCTCGCCAGCTGGGACGCCGCGGGGCAACCCAGAATGCAGCGGTCGCGAGGGGGAGTGAAGTCGAAAGTGCCGCTGCCCGCAGTCAGAGGCAAATGAAATCCAAACCGGAGTCGCCTGCGGGGCCAAACGCACGTGGGTGCATCCGGTCTTGCCTGGCAACGGGCTACCAATGGCGCCTAAAATGGCCACCACAGAGTGCCGCCATGGTCACACCATTGACGTCATCTCCTGTGACCACGCATGGCAGGACACGCCAGCGACCAGCACAAGGTTCAAACTATACCTCTTTTTAAAATCTTAGGAGCTGAACTTAAATTGGGTTCTGTCTGTCCCCTTACTCTTTGGTAGAGCTGCAAAAACTCTTAGGGGAACTCAACTGGTTAAGGCCTTAAAAAAAGTGTCTTAGGCGAAGGCATCTGCTCACAATTACAGCTTCGCACCCGTCCGGACCTGAGCCAGGACTTACATTGAAATGCAAATGGAGAAGTAAGCTTAAGCCCAGAGAGAAAAAATAAATAAATAAATAAAAAGGGTTACCTCAGCCAGGACTTACCCAGGACTTACATTGAAATGCAAATGGAGAAGTAAGCTTAAGCCCCCCAAGGGGGGAAAAAAGGGTAAAATGTCTTTTTACCAGCCTGTCATTTTTCTAAGAATTTTGAGCTCATAATTCTAATTTTGTGCACCTATATTGATATTTTGGTTGTGTTGTGTGTACACTTGTGTTCTGTTTGTGTGTTTATGTGTGTGTAGACTGAGTGCTCAGGAAAATTTAAAATATGGATCCAAATACCTTTAACTCACGTGATTTAAAAGTTCTTTAATTCTAAAACTGGACCTTTGCTCTGGAACTCCAGGATAGAATGCCATCCCGGGGATGCGCACCTTGGAAGTTCCAAGGCCCCAGGATGTGCCTTCTGTCCTTTGGATTACTAGAGTGAACTGTCACATCAAAGTAATAATAATAATAATAATTCCTAGTTCTTGCTCTCTTTTTCTTGTATTCTATTTTTGTCCCCTACCACGCCACATGGCACCCCAATAAACCATCCCTTTTCAACATGGCATTCCAGGGTAACTTCTTGTCCTAACAAATTCTAACACATCGAGTAACATTATTGATTGTTTTCATAAATTGGTCTTTGTCATCAGTGAAACAGATTATTTAAAATTATGAATAAGAAGGGATTATATAAAAGCTCTGTAAAAGTTGATTAAATAAGTATATAGAACAATCAAAAAAAGCTATTTAAGGTTTTTTTCCTAAGGTCAAATGTTAATGTACTGATATAAACCAAAGCTTAATCTATGATAAGAAGACAAAAATTTCTTAAAACATTAATTTATCCATAATGTTGTGTTTATTAATTTTGTTTCTTTTGAGCAAGTAATCTTAAAAGGAATTAAGAATTGTATAGCTGTGGTTGGACAACAACTATTATTTCAGAATATCATGTTGTTTCTTTAAGAGCTAAACTTGATTTATGGAAACATCAGTGTAATTGTATATTGTAAAAGCATTTTGCTTCTTTTCCAGAAAAGGTTAAATACTCTCAGAATTTTCTTAATCCATTCTAAATGTGATATTTTGTCAGCTAAAGTTCATGGGAGCTCAAGCAGCAATATATGTAAACACTGTGGAATTTTATTTAAGAAGCAGAGATCAACTTCAGAATTAAAACACCTGACCTAAGATTAAAGAATCCTACCTTACCTGAGATAAGGCTCTGGTCTTACATGCCAGAATGTATGGTCAAAAGAGTGATTCTTGCTGTTCAGAAACAGGGATTATAGTATATAACTCAGAATCTAAGATGGTTATTACACGAACTAAATGTGTTTTTAAGTTTTCCTGTTAATGTTTTGCAGAAGTATTGCTTCAAGAACACAACCTGAGTTAATTCAAGCCATCAAATATTATATTTACTTTTCTAATAACTCTGTGCATGTTAAAGAGTTATATTCCCAAATAAAGGCCATGTCCATTCTGGCCTTATAATAGAAATAACTTCTCAGCCCTCACACCTCCTGGTGAGAAATTATTGACTGCTACCATGTTCATGGTATACATTGACATGTTCCAGATGCTACAACATTTATTCAGTACTAATGTTTTTTGTTTCTCTTATAAAATCTTCCATCCTTGATAAATGACGCCAAAGTCTATTGGGCAGTCAGTATAGATGGGTGATCTTGAGTGAGTCCAGGAAAAAATTGAAACCTGTTGAGAAACTGTCCACTGAAAACCCTTGTAAAAACCCTGCCCCTGTCCCAACCTGTCCCAGAAATTGCCCCTTCCAAAAGGAGCTTTAGAACTTTCAATATCACCAGGTCTAATTAATAAAACAAAAAGGGGGAAGCAGCCCCCATGATCAATTAAAAATAGCGATGCTTAAATTTTTCCATGCATCAGCCTTTGACTGCCTTTCAGAGACATTGGTCTAACCAGACGCCCTACTTATGTGTCTTTCCAACTGGAGAACCAAGCCCTATTTGGGTACCTGCTAGGGACCTCAAATACTGTCAATTAGAACAAAATGACTACCCAAGAGCACAGGCTCTTGAGGGGTGATTTTTTCCCTTTTTCCACAGGAATAAAAGAACCATGATGGATCCTCTGTCTTGTAGTGATTGGACTTCTCATCATCTCTATCCTGATGTTCATCAGGAGCACTGTTGCCTTGGACTCTCCCTTTGTCAGTATTTCAACTCTCTGCGACGAGAGAAGAGGGACTATGCCTATTCCTGGGAGAAAAGTGTTATTGCTGTGCCAACTGTTCAGACTTTGTCCAATACAGCTTCCATTGGACTGGACTAAATGAGTGCTTCCCCTACCTTCTCCCCTTTGTGAAACCCCTGACTGTCATTTTCCTTCTGTTCACTTTTGGGCCCTGTGTAATCAACAAACTTGTTCAACTCCCTTTTGACTGGACCAAATTGATACAGCTTGGTGGTCTGCCAATAATGCCTTCAGCAATGCTGATCAAGAGCCCTACAGACTTGGCCATGGTCCTTAACAGGATGCGGAGGTCTAAATCAGCCATTCTTGAAAAGCCTTCCCAAAGGCAACTGTTCTGTCCCATGTCCTTCCCCTGGACACTTGCTGGCCCTGGGTGTGTCCACCTGAAGTGCTAGGGTGGTAGCCAATGACGGGTAAGATTCCCAGAGAGGAACAACCTAAGACAGGCACACTCTCGAGTAAGGTGGACACCCCATTTTTGAAATACAGAATGGGACACCCCATTTTTGAAATACAAAGTGGGGGAGCTCCATTTTCAAAAAAAACAAAAACGGGGAAATGTCGGGACCTTACACTGTCTGCCAAGGGGATGGAAAAGCTCTGGCTTTCTGGCTGCTTGCCACATTACCACACCCTGTTACAGGACCTAGGCTAAGCAGGGGGCATGGCTGTGAGAACTGAAACCACCCCAAGGATAGGCCAATGGCTCCACCAATGGCATCCGCCCATGCTCCTTATGTGTCCCTATGATCTTTCTGCTGATTGGCTGATGTCCACTATAAAGCATTGTCCACCCCTTCAATAAACGAGTTCCGGCATTCTACTGACTGGGCTCCCCGACAGGCTCTGAGTCTTTTGAAGGCAGGGGAAGAGATATCGGCGGCCTTTACTTTCCCAATCTAGTCTCATTGTTGAGGTAGGCCCCTCTGGCCTCTTTTGCTAGACAGAAGAGGTCCATCCCAGGTACGGGGGGGGGGGCGCTAAAGACCTCAACCCCTTTTAACTTCACGACAGATAGCCTCTTCAACAAATGGTGCTGGGAAAACTGGAAATCCACGTGCAACAAAATGAAATTAAATCCCTATCTTTCACCATGAACAAAACTCAACTTAAAGTGTATCAAGGACCTAGGAATTAGACCAGAGACCCTTCACTTATTAGAAGAAAAAGTAGGCCCAAATCTCCATCATGTTGGATTAGGCCCCTACTTCCTTAATAAGACTCTTATAGTGTAAGAATTAAAACCAAGAATCAATAAATGGGATGGATTCAAATTAAAAAGCTTCTTCTCAGCAAAAGAAATAGTCAGTGAAGTGAATAGAAAGCCTACAGAATGGGAGCAAATTTTTACCACAAGCACATCAGATAGAGCACTAATCTTTAGGATATATAAAGAACTCAAAAATTTTAACACCAAAAATAATAATAATAATAATCCAATCAATAAATGGGCCAAGGAACTGAACAGACACTTCTCAGAAGATGATATACAATCAATCAACAAATATATGAAAAAATGTTCAACATCTCTAGGAATTAGAGAAATGCAAATGAAAACTACTCTCAGATTTCATCTCATTCCAGTCATAATGGCAGCTATTAAGAATACAAATAGGGGCTGGGATTGTGGCTCAGTGGTAGAGCATTTGCCTAGCACGTGCACGGCCCGGGTTCAATCCTCAGCACCACATAAACATAAAATGCATTGCATTGTGTACAACTAAAAGCAAATAAATAAATATTTTTAAAAATATTTTTATTTATTTGTTTTTAGTTGTACACAATGCGTTTTATTTGTTCGTGGTGCTGAGGATCAAACCCGGGTCGCCCACGTGCTAGGCGAGAGCTCTACCACTGAGCCACAATCCCAGCCCTAAATATTTTTTTAAAAAGAATACAAATAACACTTAGTGTTGGTGAGGATGTGGGGAAAAGGGCACACTCTCACATTGCTGGTGGGACTGCAAAATGGTAAAGCCAATATGGAAAGCAACATGGAGATTCCTTGGAAAACTGGGAATGGAACCTCCATTTGACCCAGCTATCCTACTCCTCACTCTATATCCAATGGACTTAAAAACAGCATACTACAGGGACACAGACACATCAATGTTTATAGCAACACAATTCACAATAGCTAAGTTGTGGATCCAACAAAATACCAATAGTAGATGAATGGATTTTTTTAAATGTGGTATGTATACACAATGGAATATTACTTAGCATTAAAAGAGAATAAAACCATGGCATTTGCAAGTAAATGGATGGAGTTGGAGAATATAATGCTAAGTGAAGTAAGCCAATCCCAAAAAAACCAAATGCCAAATGTCTTCTCTGATATAAAGATGCTGGTTCATAATGAGGATGAGTGGGAGAACATGAGAGGAATAGACAAACTTTAGACCCAGCAAAAAGCAGGTAAGGGAAGTGGGTGTCAGGGTAGAAAATATGGTGGAATTAGATGGACATCATTACCCTAAGTATATGTGTGAAAACACAAATGGTATGGCTCTATTTTGTGCTCAACCGGAGACATGAAAAATTGTGCTCAATTTGTGTAATATGAATTTAAATATATTCTGCTGTCATATATAACTAATTAGAATGAAATGGTGTAATATTTTAAAAATATATATTAGCCACTTAAAATAAAAAAGCCGTAGAGCAGCTGGACACTGGCACATGCCTGTAATCCCCTGGCTTGGGAGGCTGAGGCAAGAGGACCGTGAGTTCAAAGCCAGCCTCAACAACTTAGAGAGACCCTTGGCAACTCAGCAAGACCCTGTCTCTAAATAAAATATAAAAAGGGGATGGAGGTGTGGCTCAGAGGTTAAGCATCCTTGAGTTTAATCCCTAGTACAAAAAAAAAAAAAAAAAGCCAGACCAGTTTTTTGGACCTGTTCAAATTCTTTGCTCATTACAATGCATTGAGCTGTTGATCATCTCCATGGGTTAGAAGAGATATCTATAAAGTATTCTTCATAGGTTTCCATTGTATTTTTACCAGTTCGTTTTTTTGGAAAGGTGTAAAGTTTTATTGATTTGCTAGTTTTGTGGGTTTTTTTTTTTTTTTTTGCCTGTTTTGTTTTGGTTTTAGTTTTGTTTGTTTTGTTTTTTTTTAGGATAGGCACTGAGTTGAATGAATTTTTATTTGCCTTTTCTCCTATTGGATTGAAATGTTCTATATCATCTACAAATTATTTTCAAATTAAATACAAAGTAGGAGTTCATGAACACAAATATTTCAAACTTGAGCACATCTTCTTTTCTTTCAATGCTAGGAACTGGGAGATTTAACCCAGGGGTGCTCTACTATGAACCACATCCCCAGTCCTTTTTTTTTTTTTTTTTTTTTTTTTTTTTTTTGAGGCAGGGTCTCACTAAGTTGCCACAGGCTGGCCTTGAATTTGTGACCCTCCTGCCTCACCCTCCCAAGTCACTGGGGTTGCCAATTAATCTATTACCAACTGAATTCAATTACTTTGTAATGTATAGAAGTTTTTCAAGTACTTTCCAGGATGTACATACCCACCTATTGTAGTGGCACCCCCTCCCCCACAGAAAATCTTAACTAAACTTCTCCAGAAATCTTCATCATAATTGATTTTAGTACTATCAGCAAAAGAGTCTCTACAAAAAAGTTCAATGTAGGTAATCTTTCTATTTTCCTGTTGCTCTATTAGTTGGCCACTGGCCTAGAAGAAATTAGCACTCCAGGTGCTAAACACTCCTTTATTTGTTTGTCACAAACATTTATCCAGTACAGTAGTTTGTAGAAATGTGTTTGTAAATGCAAAATGTGATTTAAAAAAAAAAAAAAGACAAATCCTTTAACAAGGCCTCTGGCTTTGAGCTGGAGCTTCACAGATATATCTACATTTCTAAGGTAAGTGAAGTTACCAATTGGGCTCCATGGTATCAGCTGGAAGGGGGAGGAAAGAAAGGGGAGAAGAAGATTTTCCCGTTTCAGGTGCTGTCATGGAAGGGTTCACTTGCCCAGAACAGTGAAAGAAAAAGCTGCTGTTATGTGAACTTCTGAAGACTGTGAACTTCTGAGCCCCTCCCCTTACACACTGGGTATAAAGTCCTGAAACTACCTGAACTCGGTTTTCAGGGGGGTAATTAATTACAGTGAAAGCTGTACCCTCTTAACCTGGCTGCAGCCAAATAAAACTTTTTCCTGATATCTTAGGTGCCCTGCCTTATCTGTCTCTACAACATTTTTGGAAACCCATTTAGGAAGGTAGGGAAGGCTGTTCTTCCTCTCTTGTCTCTGGGGACTGGCTTCCCCAGGGCAGTGGGTGACAGTGTTTCCTCTTAGTGCATATAGGCTAATCTTGGCCTGAAGGAGATGCCATTCACCTGGTGCCCTGAAGCTGCCACTCCAGAGCACAATGGAACCCACAAGGAGCAAGAACCAGAATCAGGGTCTTGGAGCACCACCCAACTGAGCAGGTAGGACCCGGGTCCAATTGTTGTGGTAGCCCACCTGACTTCCCCTTAGAGGCCTAAGCAGGTGGAAGAGAGGTTTAATCAACCTCTGTTGGGTCCTGAGGAACCTCCAAAGTGGGTGGAGCTAAAACGGACCCAGTAGTCTCCACTTGGGATCAGCGAGCCGAGGGGAAACCATGATTCCCTTTTTTGGTTTGGAATTTTGGGGATTTGGGCAGTTTAGAAATTTTGCTCTGTGTGAATGAGATGAATGAAGCGAAGGGTTCCAACCCAACCCAAGGGCCAAAGTGAGTACAGAGTCCCAATATGCAGTCCCGTGGTACCTCATACAGTGAACCACATCTAGGTGGGAGCTCCAGGTCAGGGGTTGATACCAACCCTCAAGGCTAAGAGGACTCTAAGTCCCTGTGAGGAGAACAGCCAGAGACAGATGGAGCAAGTCTTGTCCTAAGTGTGCGACATCGAGACAGGGTGGAGCATGAGAGGAACACAAAGGAAACTGAGCCTTTTGAAATGTGTGTTAGAAACCTTTAGGAAGGTTTTAATGGTAACTGTGGGGTGAAACTCACTCCACAAAGGCTGCATACTCTGTATGAATTAGAATGGCCCGCCATAGGTATGGGCTGGCCACCAGAAGGATCTTTAGAGGAGAGATTGCTGAGGCCCTTTTAGTTATTGTTGGAGCCCCTGAACCAATTCTCTTATATTGATTGCTGGCAAGAGATAGTACAGAAAGAGCCCCCTTGGTTGAGATCCTGTCTAGGTGGGCAACACAAGCTGATGCTACCCCAAAGCATAGTGGCCTCTAAGACCCAGTGGAAAGCAGCTAGGCAGAGAACCTGACAGACAAAAGACAGAAAGGGAAAAAGTTTTCCCCGTGAACCAGAAGAGGGCCCACCACCTTATGTGCCACTCTACCTGATTTTGCCAAGACCACTGAGACAGCAGACTGTCCCCTCAGCCCTCTCATCCTCAGAGGCAACAAATGCTGGCCCCCCAAGACAGGCTATTCCTTCCTCTGTGATGTCCTCAGATGTGGGGTAGACTCCCAGCCCTTGGCCTAACAGCTGCAAACAGCTCAAATACATTAGGAAAATCTATGTATGCACAAGCCTTCAGGAAGGCCTGAACGGATGGTGCTGTGTTCAGCTTCGTGGCCAGGCTAGGTGAGAAAACCCCCTTCCTCAAGTTGGCAGCAGCCAAGGGGGAAGCTAAGAAGTAAGCTGTCAGCTATTGCAGACTTGGTCAGACTGGGTCTGTGCTTTTTCAAGTAGCACAGAAGTGATTGGGCCTTACAATCTCTGGGCAGACTTACTGTTGCCAAGGAGAATTTGGGGGGTCTGGGTGTCTATGCCCCATGGCATCAAGTGATTGGATTCTATGCTAAACATGTAAACATTGATTGGCTAATAATGCTTTAGAACCACTTGGCATTTCTGTAATAAGTGAGTCCACAAGCAGCTCGACCACTGCCTTTGCCTCACTGGAACCCCGGGGTCAGAAGTTCTTGACCAGTCATTCCCTTTGCACGTGGTTCACATGCTGGCCCTGTAGCTACTTACTCCAGCATTAAGTGGGACCCACACCAACCCACAACACTCAGAGCCAAAGCCTTCCTAGAGCCAAAGACTCTTTCACCTCCCAAGACTAAGGTGGGAGATTTGTCCCAAGATCAGAGCCACAACCCAGATGAGAGCTCTCCAGATGCCCCTACAAGAGACTAAAGGACCTGCCCACATTGACCAGAAGGGAAACGTCCGAGGGGGACAAGGCAGTTTTGAGTGCCAGCCTTTCTCCACCCTTGACCACTTAAGCTGGAAAAATCATGCTCCCTCCTACATGGAGAAACTCTGGGCCATGATTGATCTGACGTTGCCCATTATCCAGACCTAAGATGAGGCCACAGCAAAGAAGAAGGTCTAAAGATAAAGAGATATCAAAAATCCTCACAGGAAGCCTAAGAGAAGGGGAAAAGCAAATTTTACTTCTGCACACATATGAGCAAAGGTGGCCAGCCACGTTGTGTTTGTTGACTACATGTTTCCTCCCTGGGTTGCAGATAAGCCATGCCATTTCCCCCATATCCCACCTGCTCCTTTGGAGAGATTAACAAATGGTGAAAAGAAAAAAAAGAGAGAGAACAAAACAAACTGTCTGTGCCCAAGAGTTAGAAGGAATGGGAGCCAGCCCTAAGCCCTAGCCTAAGCTGAAGCCCATCTGCAGACAGAGCAGGAGCAAAGACCCCGCCACTCCAGCATCTCCCCTCTTGCACCCTCAATAGCCCTGAACACTTCTCTCAGCCCCACATCTGCCTTCAGCCCCTCTGCCCAATGAAACTGGAGCAATGATCAAAAGAGATGTGCCCAACTGACTCAGAGCTGAAAGTTTGGGACACCACCACTGCTGTCCCTCTCCCTGCCCAGAGGAGCTGGGGCAGGGGGATACAGCTGTAGCAGCTGCATCACAAGTTTGTGAGGAGAAGCAGAGGCCCAAGCAACAGATGATCAATGCAAATTTGTGGAACAAGCTCAGAGTGATATTCACCAAAAATTACAAAAACTAGAGGGCTTTACTGAGAAGTGAGCCAGTGAGCTGATTAACGTGGCCACCACAGTTTTCATCAATCAAGACCCAGAGGCTCAAGGACAGACAGACCAAAAGATAAAAAGGAGAATGGGTCTCCTTACAGCTGCCCTCACCACAAACCCAGAGGTCACTCAAAGTGGGGAGGAGTCTCACTAGAAAAGCCAATGGTCCAAATGTTCATGGGGGAGGGGCAACATGGCCAGACAAAAGGGATGCCTCCAGTGGCCCCGGTGGGCAAGCACCCACTGCCAAGCTCCAAAGCTAAGTCCTGAACAGAGAAGGAGCAATGGTTTCCCCCGGCCTTTGGCCCAAGCCCCTTCTTTTCAGCTTCTCCCTGCTCACTCAGAAGTTGGTAATTGACAAAAAAAAAAAAAAAAAGAAGACAGGTAGAGACACAGAGCTGCATCTGATGCATGGGACCCAGGGCCTCAGGAGGGCTCAGCCACTGCAAGCCCAAGAATGATGAACCCAGCCTAATGCCATCATAAGATTAGGAGCCAGCTTGTCACAAAGTCATAAAAAGTTCATTCTCTTTTACTGTGAAATACTAAGATTTCTGTTTGGCCTGACCATAATTTGATGTTTTAAAAACTTGCTTAGGATTCTTACCTGTGCTTTGAACTTACTGGTGCCCAGCTCTCCTTGACCAGATGACAACCCTCTGAAATCCCAGCTGCTCCTCATTAACTTTGATGTTAAAATCTGAGTTTGCTCCCTACCTTGAGATGTAAACAATGTCGATCATAAACCTGCCATCTGCCCTTGTATTATGCCTGCCAGAACCCTATTAGCTGTAAGTTCCCAAGACACCCCCACCTTTGTAACTTTTTGTGCTATAAAAACTTCTCTGTAATCAGACCATGGGCTGTTCTCTATCCTGGTTTGGGGGAGACAGTCACTGACCATCTTGCTCTGTATACACAATATAATCTTGCTTTAATTTGATTTAAATTGGAGTCAGTGGTCTTTTCTTTGCATCATGGTTCAACAGAATGCACTGGGGATAAATTCATGCTAACAGTGGATAGTGGGCCGCAGGGCACGCAGTCCAGAAGGACATGACACCCCGGCTCCAAGCCACGTGCTGTGAGACGCCAGCGGGAAGGGCTGCAGAGCCCTGTGCACCCAGGCTCAATGAACAAAAGCACAAATGGGGCAACTGCTATGTACAATTAGAGCAGGCTCCCACCCTGCAGGAGGAGGGAGCCACAATGACAAAGAGCAGCACCTCAGTGGGCACGATGTGGCCACCACACCAGGACCTGCACGGGATCGCACCACTGCCCTCTAGCCTTGGCAGTTGGCCCACAGTGAGTTTTGCATAGGTTCCTTTTATACAAATGACATCCCAGGTCATTGATCTCTGCTAGGATTTACATTAGATTTAAGAGTTGGAGAATCCTCAAGATCCTGCACCTGGAGATAACAAAAGAATTCCTGCAGCTTAAAGCGCCAGAGGCTTTGTGTACACTTCCCTTCCCTAAAGGACAGTTCCTCCAAGGTGCTTAGTACACCATCTTTGGGGCAGCACTGGACTAACTTAAAAGCCCACATATATCATGAAAAATTCAGATACCTTGGTTATGATCTGACTCAAAGACAACAGCAACTGGGCCTCAAGAGAAACAGGAGGTCTGCTCAATTCCAGTCCCTGCAACCTGACATCAAATTAGAGAATTCTTGGGGCTGCTGGATTCTGCCATATACAGATCCCCAACTTTCTGTTATGGCAAAACCCCTCTATGAAGCCACAAAGCAGGGGGAATGGGATCCCCTAATATGGTGGCCAACCCAGAAAAAGCCCTTTGAGGTCATTAAACAAACACTCACCAGTGCCCCTGGACTAGGCTCCCTGACCTCACAAAGCCTTTCTTTCTGTACGTCCATGAACAGTCTGGAGAGGCTGTAGGAGTTGACTCAGATGCTGGGGACATAGCACCATCCAGCAGCCTGTCTGTCCGGACAGCTGGACTCTGTAGCCCAAAGCTAGCCCCCTTGTTTACAGGCCATTTCAGCCACAGCTCTCCTGATGCTGGAAGCTGATGAACAGGCTATGGGACAAGAACTGGTTTTCAGGGTTCCTCATTCGATTTTGACATTGTTAGAGTACAAAGGACAATATTGGTTGACTAATGAAAGAATGGTCAATACCAGGGCATGTTATGTGAAAACCCATGTGTCCATGTTGAAGTCGTCTGGACTCTAAACCCAGCAAATCTGCTTCCCATCGGACCTGGACAACCTGATCACAACTGTGTTGAAGTTACAGGTAAAGTGTTCTCCAGCAGACCGGACTTGACAGACCAACCCTTTGGGGACCCTGATGCAGAGTACTTCACAGATGGAAGCAGTTTTATAAAAGATGGGGTACATTTTTCTGGATATGCTGTGGTCATTCTGAGCTCCACTGTTAAGGCAGAACCTCTGACTCAGGGAACTTCAGCACAAAAAGCAAAACTTACTGCTTTGACTCAAGCACTTCAGTTGACAACAGGAGTCTGTGTGAATATTTACACAGACCCAAAATATACGTACACTACCCTTCATATTCATGGGGCCTTATATAAGGAAAGGGGGCTAATTAACTCAGGAGGAAAAGGCATAATGTATGGACAAAAAGATTCTTAAACTTTTGGATGCAGTGTGGGCTCCCAGAAAAGTTGTAATTATATATTGCCAAGGTCATCAAAAAGGAAACACTGTGGTTGCTCAAGGCAACTGGAGAGCTGACAGAAGGGCCAGGTTAGCTGCCTGAAGAAACTGGAAGAAAATCCAGTCCTAGGTTTAAATGCTGCCCTTAGGCCTGACCCTCTAACAGCATGGGAGCCAACACATTTGCAACATGAAAGTAATTGGTTGAAGACTGAAAAAGAAAGTTATCTCCCAGGTGGATGGTGGAGATTTCTGATGACCACAGAACCATTCTGGAGATTCTAGCCCCAGCATTTATCAGACAGTTCCACAGGGGAACACATGTTGGGTGTACAGCACTTGAAACAATTCTGAGTCAAAATTTCTACATCTCCCAGCTTACAAGCATTGCCCAGATGATTTGTAAACAATGTGAGGTTTGTGCTCACAACAATCATCATCAGGGGCCAAAGCTTCCACCAGGAATCCAAACTATAGGAGGAACACCTTTTGAAGACTTGGAAGTAGACTTCACTGAAACTACCACGCTCATGGGGCTATAAATAACTTGGGTTTTGTGTGCTCATACTCTGGCTGGCTGGAAGCCTTTCCAATCCATGCTGAAAAGGCTAGGGAGGTAGCCAGGATGCTCCTCCAGGAAATTATTCCCAGATTTGATATCTGAGTAACTATTGGCTCAAAGATCCAGCTTTTGTGGCAGAGGTGATATGATTACTGGCCAATAGCTTAAATATCAGGTGGAAGTTACATAGTGCCTATAGGCCACAGAGTTCAGGTAAAGTTGAATGGATGAATAGGACTTTAAGGCTCAATGGTGTAAGCTGTCAAGAGACACACTTACATTGTTATGACCTTCTCCCTATTACACTGCTGAGGATTAGATTCACTCCCACTAGGAGGACTGAATTCTCTCCTTATGAGATCATATATGGGAAGTCTCCCCCACTTATCAGGGGATTACAGGGAGACTTAAGAGGAATAGGAGAATTAACACTGAGACAACAGCTTCAGGCCTTAGGGGGAATTTTACAGGTTCTCAACCAAAGGGTCAGAGAACAATTGCCAGATGCACACTCCTTCAAGCCTGGGGATTCAGTCTGGGTCAAAGAATGGAATATGCAACCCCTGAAACTTCTTTGAAAGAGTGCTTTCACTGTTATTTTATCCACCCCAACTGCAGTAAAGGTTGCAGAGATAGGTCCCTGGATTCATTACACCAGACTCAAGTCTGCAGCCATGGACTAGGAGTGCACTCCAGATGCTGCTATGCCCTTGAAGCTGACCATCCAGAAAAAAGGAGCACCAGAGAAGCTTGAGGATCAGAAAGACAACAGCCCTGCTCCAGTCACTCGGGAAGCTGATTGGTCTATGCACAGCAGAAGCTTGAAGAGGTTACAGCCCTGTTTCAGCCACTTGGGAAGGACTGGCTGATCAATGCACCATGCACAGCAGAAGATAAACTTCCCACCAGGACTAATGGACTCTTTCAACCTCTAAGATAGTTCTTATATTGTAGTGCATTGCCACCCTTGTTTCTAGATATATACTTAGTTCTCTGTTTGGTTTTTGCTCCTGGTTTGATAACAATAAGTCCTACTGACTGGACCCTTGGTAACAAAATTTCATTTATACTTTTTTATTTTGCTTATATAAGTTTTCTAGGATATTATTAGTGTTATTAGTTTGGTTTTTGTTAACTTATGCTGTTTAACCTATGCTAATAAAAATGTTAGCATATCATTTAGTTTGGTTTCCTTTGATAACCTTAAGGGGCTCTGCCCTACTCCTGCCCAAACAGTGGAGATCATGTGAACCATGTGTCAAGACAATCTACTATAACCAAGAGATGGTAAAAACATATATTTAGGACCTGTCCCACCAGAGGAATGCTATAGATGGATAACTGTTTGAAAAGAAAAAAGAGGTCCATTGGGAAAGAACTTGATTTAGGAGGTCACCAACCTTGAAGTGAAGATAACTGGCCACCCCAGAGGATCATTGCCACTTATGATCCTGGTACCTGGGCACAAGATGGCATTTGGGGCTATAGAACTCCTATTTACATGCTGAACAGAATTATTTGCTTATAAGCTGTACTAGAAATTATTACTCAGACTGCCACAGCCTTTGACCTCCTAGTCACACAACAGACCCAGATATGAGTGGCTATCTACCAAAGCCACTTGGCATTAGATCACCTATTGGCTGAGGAAGGAGAAATATGTGAAGAATTCAGCAGCTCAGACTGTTGTATCCAAATAGATGGTTTTGGACAAGGAGTTAAAAGATATAGCCAACAACCTAAGAAAACTAGCACGTGTGCTAGTTCATACCTTAAAAGAGCATTAAAGTTTGAGACCAAAACACAATTTTGGTAGATGGTTTTCAATTCCTGGTGGATTTAAAAGCTTAATTGCTATAGTGGGTATTCTGCTGTTAACCTGTTTGTGATCCCAAGTTTGGCTCCATTGTACGTTAAAACTATTGGATCTACTATTGAAGCTGCTGTTGAAAGGAGGACAACAACTAAGTTTTGGGCATTTTATAAGGTTTCAAACCAAGATGAGAATAATAATGCTCTTAAATTTAAAGGATTAAATTATGGGAGCATCATTAAAGGGAAGAATTGTAATGGCATCCCCTCCTCCACAGAAAATCTTAACTAAGCTTCTCCAGAAATCTTCACCATAATTGACTTTAGGACTATCTACAAAAGTGTCAAATGTAGGTAAACCTCCTATTTTTCTGTTGCTCTATTTTACTTAGCCACTGGCCTGGGAGAAATCAGCATTTCAAGGGCTGAGCGCCCCTTTTCCTAGTTGTTCACAAACATTTATCCAATATAGTAGTTTGTAAAAGTGTGTTTGCAAATGCAAAATGTGATGAAAACAAGAAAAGAAAGACCCTTTAACAAGGCCTCTGGCCTTGAGCTGGAGCTTCACAAAAATGTCTACATTTCTAAGAGAAGTTACTAATTGAGCCCCATGGTAACAGCTGGCAGGGAGAGGAAAGAAAGGGAAGAAGAAGCACTTCCCTTCTCAGATGCTGTCCTTGAAGGGTTCACTTGCCCAGAACAGTGAAAGAAAAAGCTGCTGTTATGTGAACTTCTTCAGACTGTGAACTTCTGAGCCCCTCCCCTTACATACTGGGTATGAAGTCCTGAAACTGCCTGAACTCAGTGTTCAGGGTATTAATTGATTAGAGCAAAAGCTGTGCCCTCTGAACCTGGCTGCAGCCAAATAAAAACTGTTGCCTGCATCTTCGGTGCTCTGCTTGTCTGTCCCTGCAACACTATGAATGTCAATTTTTACCTTTGTCATTTACACCTCACATTTCTCAATGTGCTTTGCCACCAAAGGTAATGTAAACCATGGAATTTTAAAACAGTGGGACAGTGGATGTGAGGAGGTTGAAGCTGGACAGAAATGCCCATGGCTGGTGTCTCCTCTGATTCCCTCTGGGCCAGCAGGTCAACTTGTGAGTCAAGTGTCTTCCCCCTAGGTTTGTCTGCTGCAGCTCTTATTCTAGAAAGCCTTGCTGGAAGCATTGAAGGCTCTTCCTGTTGGCATTGCCACCATGTTCACCGAGACTGTGCCATCTGACCTCACTGCTCCTGAGTGTCGGCAGCACTTCCTGGGATCTCAGGCTGGTCGTGGGCTCCGTTTCCTGACTGTTCCTGTGTTAAGTGCTCTGAGACCCAGGTGCACACTTGCTCTGCCTGGGAGGTCAGTCTGGGGTCCCCCTGCTTGTGCTGCGCAGCCCTGCTAATGACCCTGTGAACTCACTGGGCCTTGCGTGGGCCTGGGGAGGTGGGCATTTGATTTCCACCTGGGGTGGGGAGATGGCTGCTTGCCTGGGGCTGCCTGGGACAGCTTCAGAGCAGGGTTGAGTGTGAACTGTGCCCTGGCCTGGGTGCACAGCCTTTCCCCACAGGCTTGGGCCTCCACCTGAGTCTCCTGTGAGATGCCAAGCCACCATCACAGAACACACCCAGGAACATGAGGGGCACAGGGGCACCAGCCTCTGCAGGGGGCTGCTCCATGACCCTAATCTGGGGAAGACCCAAGCCCTGCTGGTAGATGCCACCCCAGGAGGGTCTCACTGCTGACCCATTCCCAAACCCCAGTGAGCTCACAACACAGCTCTGGGTAGAGCAGCATTGGGTGGTGGGCTTTTTTCCATGGGCATCCAGGCCTTGTGCCTGTTTTCTTCCATGTGTTTTATAATCTTGGTTTTCTTCACCTTCTTAGTCCATTCCCTGCTGTTATAACTGAGCCCAAGTAGCCTACAATGAACGGTTATTTGGCTCATGTTCTGGAGGCTGAGAGCCACAGAACCTCCCACAGAGGAGGCAGAGGGGCAAGGGAGGCAGAGATGGAAGCTAGCTCTCCCCGAGGCCAGGACAGGCCACTCAGGGGGGAGGGCAGGGCCCTCATGGCTGCCCTTTTCCCAACACAGCTGCATGGGGTCTGCTTCCAGTGAGCTCTGGGGGACACGCAGGTACCACAGCATCCTCAAGCCCTCATGTCAAGGTGACCTTGGCAAACCCCTCCTGTCCACCCCTAGGTGGAGGATGGCAGGCAGGACTGAGGGCACCAACCACCAGGAGGGAGCTGGTCTCCTAGATCAGGGAGCCGCAGCAGGCTCCCAGTCTGCATGCACCCACATGGCCGGCTCTGATGCTGGCTCTTTGAAGAGTTGCACCTGTGCCTTGGGCATCTCTGATCTTTCCCAAGAGGGACAGAGAACATTGCTCACCCACAAGGAGACTGTGTCAGTACTGTGGGCTGAGCCTGGCCCTCTCCCCCCAGGCCCACTTGCTCTGCATTACAGGAGAGTTCACCATCCCCGGGGGCCATGGCTCAGCCCTCCATGGTGATGGAAGGGCATTACTTGCACATCTTCACCAACAACAGGCCACAGTGGAGCCTCAGGGAGCTGCACAAGGAAGAGTTGCATGCCTTCAAGAGACTGCTGAAGGGGCAGCACTCGGAGCTCACCACGCACTCCATCCCCTGGGCACAGGTGGGTGCCACCAGCACGGAGGGTCTGGCCACCCTCCTGCACAAGTACTATGTGGGGCACCTGGCCTGGGCCGTCTCCATGAACATCCTTGAAAAGGTAAACCTGTTCATGTTCACGGAGAAAGTGGGGCTGAGACGAAGAGAGACAGGGGCGAGCCAGGAGGGGGAGGAGGGTGCCGGATTCCCTGGGGATGGGTCATCATCATCTAGGTCCACTCTGCCATGGGTATCTGAACAGTGAGAAGGCGCCACATCCTCTGCAACTTGGCACAGGGAGAAGCAGTGGGCGTCTCCCCCACCCAGACTTAACTCGGGTGAGGTTAAGAGGATTTGAGTGGATTTGAGAGCACTAGGTCAGTGCTCACGGGTGCAGGCGTGGGCAGGGCTCTGCTCTTCCACCCTTGGATTCCACATCTGGGAATTGCAGCTCTTAGTGGTTGTGTGTGTGTGTGTGTGTGTGTGTGTTGCAAAGGCTCCATGTGACAATGTATAGCAAGCATCTAATGTCTGTGTCTGCCCCGGCCCCAGACAGAAGAACAGGGGGCTTGGGGTGCTGACCGAGGGGTTGACCTTGCCTAGATGGTTGGGCAGAAGGCTCAGCAGGGACTTGGGTCTGACCTTAGCAGTGGACTTCAATCTGTGGCTATTTGAGGGTCTTTAGGGGAAGATCATTTAAAAACATAGTTCTGCTCTCAGAAGAAAGTCTCTTCAACTCTAGACTGAGAGTGTAGAGAAGTAGCTCCGGGAGTGGGCAACCAGAGTGGCCCTGCCACCCTTGGGACTCCTGGGCTTGCTCATCACTCACCCACACATGGCTCAGCCTCTGCCTGCCCCTCTGAGCTGTGGAGAAGCCTGTGAGGAAGACACATTGGGCTCTTTGTAGGACGCGAGGGTGGCAGATTCTGCTGAGTCACTGCAGTAGGTCGCAGCCATGTGGCAATGTCTGTGTGCCCTGTGGCTGGTCCTCAAGTCCTCCCACAAAACGGACTCCCACAGCACGAGCTGAGGCAGAGCTGCTTTCAAGTTTCACAGCCTGACCGCGCTGGGGAGCCCACAGGAGGCTTCACCCAACACTCACTTAGCAGATGTGTCAAGTGTCCTCTGTCAACCACCAAGGGTGACAGCTTTCAGCATGGCAGAGACAAATGGGCCTTAACCTTTAAAAAGTGGATGGAAGAGCACAACTGAAAGGTCCCTGCTGCAGACCAGCGGGAGGTGAGGTCTGGAGTCACTTCTAGCAGAAGCAAGCTTTGGAGGAAGAGGAACAGGGCGAGGTGTGGAAGGTTCTGAGCAAGAGGCAGCAGTGGTAGGAGGCCTTAGTGAAGAGAGGCCTTGGGCTGGATGAGGACGAGGGGCAAGTGACACCAGGGAGGGGCTGCTGGCACCCTGAGGGCTTACTGAGCAGTGCCCCATGGGTGGGCTGGAACAGCAGGCCTGGCCGTGCTGCTGAGAAGGGCTGAGACCCACAGGAGCTGAGGGGAAGCCAAGGCCATTCTGAGGAAGCCAGGAGAGAAACAGAGGCCACTGGATGAGGTGGTGGTGGCAGGCAGAGGACACAGAAGTGCAACTGGGAAATGACCCAGCAGGCAGAACAGTGTGCAAGGACTTAATGCAGAGGGAAGATGGGGTCAGGGTGGTGCCCGGGTGCAGGAGCCCTGTTTGGGGAGATGGCTAAGATTGCAGTTGACTACGGGTGATGGAGATGTTTGGGCATTGCCGCCTTCCGTAGTCTCACAGGACTTGGCCCGGGATCTCGAGAGACTTGAGCCCAGATTGCTGATTGGGTCTGTGCCATTTGGTGTGTGGGTTTTTTGGTGGTGCATGTTAAAGTCGTTGTTAGAGCCAGAGAGAGAAGTTATCAGAATAAAAAGACTGTTTCCAGTTCGCCTCTGAACTTCTTCCCGCGGCTTTGTTGCTCCAAGCAGCAGTTGCTTCGGACAACAACAGGTGGTGGCCCGTACAGGGAATCGGCACAGCAGGTAAAAACTGAGGAACCTTGCAGGAGTCTCTAGTCAGAATGGTTAAAATGGGTTCGAAAATAACTAAGGCCCAAGTGTACAAGGCTCTTGATGGATTCTTTGATATAGCTGAGTCAGTTATTAGTGAGGAGGATTTGGAAAAAAGTGAAAGTGATCATGAAAGCTTGGCCGCAGCTGAGTCAGTTAGAACCAGTAAGGATAGTATCAGTGCGGGCTCAAAAATGACAAAGATCCGAGCTGCTAAAGCTATTCAAGATTTATTAGAGATAGTTCAAGGATACATGCTCTCAATTGAACCTGGGACTCAGGATGTTACTGAGTCAATTAGGACCAATGAGAGTAGTAGTAGTGAGGAGGAATTAAGTAAAAGTGATTCTGAGAAAATGAACAAAAGGAAATTAAGGAAGACAAAGATAAGGGATCGTCAAGTGGAGGAACTTGTGTCCTCCACTCCCCCATGGGTGGAATCCATTACAGAAAATATGAAGGGTATCACTAGGCATTTGCATACCATAGAAATAGAAATAAAAAGTCTTTCTCAGCACTTATGAGCTCTCGAGGGTAACTCACAGATACATTGGGAACTGCCAGTATTTTAATATGAAAATGGACAGAGGGGCCACCAGTCAGTAGATTTCAAAACAATAAAAAATCTCAAAGTGGCAGTAATGACATATGGACCCCAAGCTCCTTTCACGTTTAGTATACTGGAGTCCCTTAACACCTTTAGCTTAACCCCCTCAGACTGGAAACGTCTATGTAAAGCAACATTAAGTGGGGGACAATACTTGGTTTGGCAATCGCAATTTCAAGAACTTTGTATAGAAACAGCTAAAAGAAATGCAGCTGCAGGGTTTGAAGACCATAATATAGAAATGCTCACAGGAGAAGGGCAATTAGCAGACGTACAGGCTCGAAAATATTATACCCCAGGAGTATATGCTCAGATAAACGCAGCTGCCTTAAAGGCATGGAAAACTGTACAAGGACCTGGGGATCTACAAGGTAGCTTGTCCAAAGTAATTCAAAGACCTAATGAACCATATGCTGAACTTGCTGATCGACTTTTGAGAACTGCAGGTAGAGTTTTTGGAGACGTTGATCAAGTTATGCCATTAATTGTTCAATTAGCATACTAAAATGCTAATAAATATTGCCAAGAAGCCATCAGGCGATGGAAAAATAAAAAGGATCTTTCCATATATATACAACTATGTAAAGATATAAATGATGCCTTTGTCACAGGGAACATGATTGTAGCAGCTGTGAGAGATGCTGCCCCTCGAAATTTCACAAGGGCTCAACCTAGACATTATAATCAATCAGGATATTCCAGGAAAAATTATCATAATTAATCAGCCTATTCTAGGCAAAATCCCAAAAGAGAAATAAGAACAAATTCATACCGTGCTCCACGTTGCTGCCCCAGGTGTAAGAAAGGAAATCATTGGGCCAATAAATGCTATTCAAAATTTGACATCCATGGAAATCATTTGTCCAGGAATTCAAAACATGGGGCACGGGGCCCAATGCCCCGGGGCCCACAAATGTACAAGGCATTGGAGGAGGAGTATCCTCAAGCATCCACTCAGATGCTTCCTCGACACAATCCCTACTATCCATCCATGCCCTCGCCAGAGGATCAGGAAGAAATGCAGGATTAGACCTCTGTTCTACCACCCAAATAGTGTTAACACCTGAAATGGAGGTTCAACTGATTCTCACAGGAGTCAGGGGACCTCTTCCCTCAAGGACTGTAGGACTTATTCACGGGCAAAGTCCTGAAAGCTTATTAGGTTTGCAAGTGACCCCAGGTGTAATAAACTCAGACTACAAAGGGGAAATAAAAATAATGCTTAGCTCACCCCAAAGTATAAGTTCTGTTAATCAGGGAGAGAGAATTGCTCAGCTGCTCCTCCTTCCAAATTTACATAATTCATTTAAAATGAATATGCCTCTAAATAGGAACAATAGAGGATTTTGTTCCACTGATTTGAGACCCATGGTTTGCTGGGTTCGAGACTGTACAAGGAGGCCTATGTGTAAAATAAGAATCCAAGGAATAGAAATGGAGGGACTTATAGATACTGGAGCTGATTCTTCCATCATTAATTTACGTCAATGGCCCAAACACTGGCCTCTGCAAAAAGCTTCAACCAGTTTAAGAGGCTTGGGATATAATAACCTCCCAGAAAAAAGTGCAGTAATTTTAAAATGGGAGGATGATGAAGGACATAAAGGAACATTTCAGCCTTATGTTTTACCTAACCTACCGGTTACTTTATGGGGAAGAGATATTTTACAACAAATGGGAGTACACCTTGCAACCAAACCTGCAGGTGTTAAATGTGAAAATCTACAGGGTAATCTTAACCCTAAAAGAAATCATTACCAAAAAGTACAGGGTAAGCTTAACCCTAAAAGAAATCATTATCATATAGGAAAAAGACATTTTTCTTTGGGGCCACTGAGAAAATAATTTTGAAAATACCATGGCTTTCTGATAAGCCAGTGTGGGTCCCTCAGTGGCCCCTATCTAAAGAGAAATTACAAGCGGCCCACCTATTAGTTCAAGAACAATTAGAAGCAGGACATATAGAACCTTCCACCTCTCCCTGGAACTCCCCCATATTTGTGATCAAGAAAAAATCATGAAAATGGTGATTGTTACAAGATCTTAGACAAATTAATAAAACCATGCAAATCATGGGCCCTACTCAGCCTGGAATTCCTAATCCTGTAGCTATTCCAAAAAAATTCCATCTTATTACTCTTTTTTTTTTATAATTTTTAATATGTACAACTCATAGTGCATGTATTTAGCATCTTTTTACATACAATTGTTTGCATACAGAGTATATTCGTACAATTCAAGTCTTCAATCATGCATTTAGGAAAATGATATCCATCTCATTCAAACACCTTTTCTTTTCTTTTTCCTTTTCTCCCTCTCCCTCCCCCCTTACTCCCTCCCTTACTCTCCCTTCCCTTTGACCATTCTAGTGTTCATCTAGTCCTCCTATGTACCCTCCCATCCAACAATACTATGAACTAGCCTCCTTACATAAGAGAGAACATTTGGTACTTGGATTTTTGAGACTGACTAACTTCACTTAGCATTATGTCTTCCAACTTCATCCATTTACCTGCAAATACCATTAATTTATTTTCTTTTATTGCTGAGTAAAATTCCATTGTGCGTATATACCACATTTTCTTAATCCACTCATTTACTGAGGGACATCTAGGTTGGTTCCACAACCTAGCTATTGTGAATTGCGCAGCTACAAACATTGAGATAGCTGTGTCACTGTAATATGCTGTTTTTAAGTCCTTTGGGAATAGACCCAGGAGTGGGATGGCTGGGTCATAGGGTGGCTCCATTCCCAGTTTTCCAAGAAATCTCCATACTGCTTTCCATAATGGTTGCACCATTTTGCATTCCCACCAGCAATGTATGAGTGTGCCTTTTTCCCCACATCCTCTCCAACATTTATTGTTGCTTGTGTTCTTGATAGCTGCCATTCTGACTGGAGTGAAGTGAAATCTTAGAGTAGTTTTGATTTGCATTTCTCTAATTGCCAGCGATGTTGAACATTTTTTCATGTATTTGTTAATTAATCGTGTATCTTCTTCTGAGAGGTGTCTTCTCAATTCCTTAGCCCATTTATTGATTGGGTTATTTGTTTTTTTGGTGTAAAGTTTTTTGAGTTCTTTATATATTCTAGAGATCAGTGCTCTGTCTGATGTGCATGTACTAAATATTTGTTCCCAATTAGTTGGCTCTCTATTCACCTCACTGATTGTTTCTTTTGCTGAGAAGAAGATTTTTAGTTTAAATCTATCCCATTCATTAATTCTTGGTAGTAATTCTTGCACTACAGGATTCTTATTAAGGAACTTGGGGCCTAATCTGACATGTTGGAAATTGGAGCTTACTTTTTCTTCTATTAGGCGTATTGTATCTGTTCTAATTCCTAGGTCCTTGATCCATTTTGAATTGAGTTTTGTGCATGGTGAGAGATAAGGATTTAATTTCAATTTGGTGCATATGGATTTCCAGTTTTCCCAGCACCATTTGTTGAAGAGGCTATCCTTTCTCCACTGTACATTTTTGGCACCTTTGTCTAATATAAGATAGCTAAAATTATATGTATTAGTTTCTGTGTCCTCAATTCTGTACCATTGGTCCACCAGTCTGTTTTGGTGCCAATACCATGCTGTTTTTGTTACTATTGCTCTATAGTATAATTTAAGGTCTGGTATGGTGATGCCCCCTGCTTCACTTTTCTTGCTCAGGATTGCTTTGGCTATTCTGGGTCTCTTATTTTTCCAGATGAATTTCATGACTGCTATTTCTATTTCTTTGAAGAATGACATTGGGATTTTGATTGGAATTGCATTAAATCTGTATAGTGCTTTTGGTAGTATGTACATTTTGACAATATTAATTCTACCTATCCAAGAGTAAGGTAGGTCTTTCCATCTTCTGAGTTCATCTATAATTTCTTTCTTTAGTGTTCTATAATTTTTGTTATACAGGTCTTTCACCTCTTTCATTAGGTTGATTCCCAGGTATTTTTTTTTTTTGATGCTATTGTAAATGGGGTAGTTTTCATCATTTCCCTTTCAGAGTCTTTGTTGCTGATGTACAAAAATGCCTTTGACTTATGGGTGTTGATTTTGTATCCTGCAACTTTGCCAAATTCATTTACTAGTTGTAAAAGTTTTCTGGTAGAGTTTTTTGGGTCTTCTAGGAAGATTATCATGTCATCAGCAAATAGTGCTAATTTGAGCTCTTCTTTTCCTATCTGGATCCCTTTAATTTCTTTCGTCTGTCTAATTGCTCTGGCCAGAGTTTCCAGTACTATGTTAAATAGCAGTGGTGAAAGGGGGCATCCCTGTCTTGTTCCAGTTTTTAGAGGGAATGCTTTCAATTTTTCTCCATTTAAGATAATGTTAGCTCGGGGCCTTGCATATATAGCTTTTATAATGTTGAGATATGTTCCTGATATTCCTAGTTTTTCCAGTGTTTTGAACATAAAGAGGTGTTGTATTTTGTCAAATGCTTTTTCTGCATCTATTGAGATGATCATATGATTTTTGTCTTTAAGTCTATTGATGTGGTGTATTATGTTTATTGATTTCTGAATGTTGAACCAGCCTTGCATCCCTGGGATAAACCCCACTTGATCATGGTGCACTATCTTTTTGATATGTTTTTGTATCCGATTTGCCAGGATTTTGTTGAGGATTTTTGCATCTATGTTCATTAAAGATATGGGCCTGAAGTTTTCTTTTTTGGCTGTGTCTTTGCCTGGCTTTGGAATTAATGTGATATTGGCCTCATAGAAAGAGTCTGGAAGAGCTCCCTCTTTTTCTATTTCTTGAAATAGTTTGAAGAGCATTGGTATTAGTTCTTCTTTGAAAGTCTTATAGAACTCGGCTGTAAACCCATCAGGTCCTGGACTTTTCCTTGTTGGTAGCTATTTGATGACTTCTTCTATTTCTTCACTTGTAATTGATCTGTTTAAATTGTGTATAGCCTCCACATCCAGTTTAGGCAAATCATATGACTCTAGAAATCTGTCAATGTATTCAGTATTTTCTATTTTATTAGAGTACAAGTTTTCAAAGTAATTTCTAATTATATTCTGTATATCTGAGGTGTTTGTTTTGATATTCCCTTTTTCATCATGAATGTTAGTAATTTGAGTTTTTTCTCTTCTTTTCGTTAGCATCGCTAAGGGTCTGTCAATTTTGTTTATTTTTTCAAAGAACCAACTTTTAGTTTTGTCAATTCTTTGAATTGTTTCCTTAGTCTCGATTTCATTAATTTCTGCTCTGATTTTAATTATTTCCTGTCTTCTACTGCTCTTGGTGTTGGTCTGCTCTTCTTTTTCTAATGCTTTGAGGTGTGATGTTAAGTCATTTATTTGTTGGTTTTTTTTCCTCTTAAGGAATGAACTCAGTGCAATGAATTTTCCTCTTACTACTGCCTTCATAGTGTCCCAGAGATTTCTATATGAAGTATCTGTGTTCTCATTTACCTCTAGGAATTTTTTGATCTCCTCTTTGATGTCTTCTTCAACCCCTTGTTCATTCAGTAGCATGTTGTTTAGCTTCCAGTTGATGGAGTAGTTTTTCTTATTCCTTGTTTTGTCATTGATTTCCAATTTCATCCCTTTATGGTCCGATAGCATGCAGGGTAGTATCTCTATTTTTTTATATTTGCTGAGAGTTGCCTTGTGACATAATATATGGTCTATTTTGGAGAAGGAGCCATGTGCTGCTGAGAAAAAAGTGTATTCATTTACTGAGGGATGAAATATTCTATATATGTCCGTTATGTCTAAATTGTTAATTGTTTTAAGGAGGCTTAAAGTTTCTTTGTTTAGCCTTTGTTTGGATGATCTATCCATTGGTGAGAGAGGTGTGTTGAAGTCCCCTAGAATAACTGTGTTGTGGTCTATTTTACTCTTGAACTTGAGAAGCATTTGTTTGATGAATGTAGGTGCTCCATTATTTGGGGCATACAGATTTATGATTGTTATATCCTGTTGATGAATGGTTCCCTTAAGTAATAAGAAATATCCATCTTTGTCCCTCTTGATTAGTTTTGGTTTGAAGTCTATCTTATTTGATATGAGAATGGAAACCCCTGCTTGCTTCCGCCGGCCATGTGAGTGATAAGACTTCCCAGCCTTTCACTTTCAGTCTGTTGATGTCTTTTTCTATGAGGTGTGTTTCTTGGAGACAGCAAATTGTTGGGTCGTTTCTTTTAATCCATTCTGATAATCTGTGTCTTTTGATTGGCAAGTTTAGGCCATTAACATTCAGGGTTATTATTGAGATATGATTTTTATTCCCATCCATTTTTATTTGAATTATGGTCTTTAGCTTGATTAGGTTTCTCTTCTGGTTGGTATTTCCTTTAGTTTAATATCTCCCTTTGTTGATTTTCATTATCATCTTTCTCTTCCTCTTCATGAAAAATGTTGCCCAGGATGTTCAGAAGTGCTGGCTTTCGAGTGCAGGAGCCCTGTTTGGGGATTGGCTTGAATTGCGGTTGACTATGAGCCGTGGAGATTTGGCTTTTGTCGCCACCCGTAGTCTCACGGGATTGTTGCGGGATCTCGAGTGACTTGGCCGAAATTGCTGATCGGGTCAGCGCCATTTTTAGGGTGTGTTTTTGGCGTGTGTTAGTCGTTATTAGAACCAGAGAGAAAAGTTATCAGAATAAAAAGCTGTTTGTCTCCAGTTTGCTTCTGAAGTTTTTCCCGCGGCTCCGTTGCTCCAAGCACTTCAGGCAGCAACAGGTGGCGGCCCGTACGGGGAACTTCGGAGCGGACAGGTAAGAACTGAAAGGTCTCTAAAGATGGGTTCGAATATAACTGAATCCCAAGTGATAGAGGCTATGCAAAGACTCCTTGATATACCTGACTCTGTTCTCAGTGAGGAGTATATAGACAAAAGTGAAAGTGATCAAAAAAGTGTAGATTCCACTGGGCCAACTGAGACCAGTAAAGAGAGTATTAGAAGAGACCCAAAATGACAAAAATCCAAGCTATTAAAGCTATTCGGAGTTATTGGCGAAAGCTGAAGGATACTTGCTCTCACTGGAACCTGGGCCTCAGGATATTGCTGTCAGTGAAATTAGCAGTGGTGAGGAATCTAGTAAAAGTGATCCTGAGAAAATGAGGAAAAAGAAATTAAAAAAAGACCGAGAAAAAGGTCCGTCAGGCAGAGGAGTCACTTGTGGAAGTGACTACTCCCCCATGGGTGGAATCCATTACAGAAAATATGAAGGGTATTACTAGGCATTTGCATACCCTAGAAACAGAAATAAAAAGTCTTTCTGATCGCTTATGCGCTCTCGAGGACAACTCACAGATACATTGGGAACCGCCAGCATTTGAAAAGAAAAATGGACAGAGTGTCCATCAGTCAGTAGATTTCAAAACAATAAAAAATCTCAAAGAGGCAGTAATGACTTATGGGCCCCAAGCTCCCTTCACGTTGAGTATGCTGGAGTCCCTTAACACCTTTAGCTTAACCCCCTCAGACTGGAAAAGTCTATGTAAAGCAACATTAAGCGGGGGGCAATTCTTGGTTTGGCGATCGCAATTCCAAGAACTTTGTATAGAAACGGCTAAAAGAAACGCGGCTGCAGGGTTTGAAAACTATAATATAGACATGCTCACAGGAGAAGGGCAATTCGCAGACTTACAGGCTCAAACAGATTATGACTCAGATATATATGCTCAGATAAATGCAGCTGCCTTAGAGGCATGGAAAACTGTACAAGGACCTGGGGATCTACAAGGTAGCTTGTCAAAAGTGATTCAAGGACCTAATGAGCCGTATGCCGACTTTGCTGATCGACTTTTGAGAACTGCAGGTAGTGTGTTTGCAGATGTTGACCAAGCTATGCCTTTAGTTGTTCAATTAGCTTATGAAAATGCAAATAAATGGTGCCAAGCAGCCATCAGGCCATGGAGAACTAAAAAGGATCTTTCCGTATATATACAACTATGTAAAGATATAAATGGTGCCTTTGTCACAGGAAATGTGATTGCAGCCTCAATGAGAGGTGCTTCCTCTCGAAATTTCACAAAGGCTAAACGTAGACATTATAATCAATCAGGATATTCCAGGCAAAATTATCATAATCAATCAGGCAATTCTAGGCAAAATCCCAAAAGAGAAATAAGATCAAGCTCATACCGTGCCCCAGGCCGCTGCCCCAGGTGTAAAAAGGGAAATCATTGGGCCAATAAATGCTATTCAAAATTTGACTTCCATGGAAATCCTTTGTTCAGGAATTCAAAAAATGGGGCACGGGGCCCAATACCCCGGGGCCCACAAATGTACGGGGCATTGCAGAAGGAGTATCCTCAAGCATCCACTCAGATGCTTCCCCGACACAATCCCTACTACCCATCCACTCCCTCGCCAGAGGAACAAGAGGAAATGCAGGATTAGACCTCTGTTCCACCACCCGAATAGTGTTAACACCTGAAATGGGGGTTCAACTGATTCCCACAGGAGTCAGGGGACCTCTTCCCTCAGGGACTGTAGGACTTATTATCGGGCGTAGTCCTAAAAGCTTATTAGGTTTGCAAGTGACCCCAGGTGTAATAAACTCAGACTACAAAGGGGAAATAAAAATAATGCTTAGCTCACCCCAAAGTGTAAGTTCTGTTAATCAAGGAGATAGAATTGCTCAGTTGCTTCTCCTTCCCAATTTACATAATTCATTTAAAAATGGGTATGCCTCAAGAAGGGAACAATAGAGGATTTTGTTCCACTGACTCAAGTCCCATGGCTTGCTGGGTTCGAGACTGTTCAAGGAGGCCTATGTGTAAAATAAAAATCCAAGGAATAGAAATGGAGGGATTAATAGATACTGGAGCTGACTCTTCCATTATTAATTTACGCCAATGGCCCAAGCACTGGCCTCTGCAAAAAGCTTCAACCAGTTTAAGAGGCTTGGGATATAATAACCTCCCAGATAAAAGTGCAGTAATTTTAAAATGGGAGGATGATGAAGGCCATAAAGGAACATTTCAGCCTTATGTTTTACCTAATCTACCGGTTACTTTATGGGGAAGAGATATTTTGCAACAAATGGGAGTACACCTTGCAACCAAGCCTGCAAATGTTAAATGTGAAAAACCTACAGGGTAATCTTAACCATAAAAGAACTCATTATCAAAAAGTACAGAGTAATCTTAACCCTAAAAGTAATCATTGTCATAAAGGAAAAAGATATTTTTTTTCAGGGCCACTGAGAAAATAATTTTGAAAATACCATGGCTTTCTGATAAGCCAGTGTGGGTCCCTCAGTGGCCCCTATCTAAAGAGAAATTACAAGCGGCCCACCAATTAGTTCAGGAACAATTAGAAGCAGGTCATATAGAACCTTCCACCTCTCCCTGGAATTCCCCCATATTTGTGATCAAGAAAAAGTCAGGAAAATGGCGATTGTTACATGATCTTAGACAAATCAATAAAACCATGCAAGTTATGGGGCCTACTCAACCTGGACTTCCTAGTCCCGTAGCTATTCCAAAAAATTTCCATCTTATTACTCTTGATATAAAGGATTGCTTCTTTTCTATTCCCCTACATCCTCTGGATGCCCCCAGGTTTGCTTTTTCCGTTCCTTCTATGAACAATAATGGCCCTGATCAGAGATATCAATGGAAGGTTTTACCACAGGGAATGGCTAATAGCCCCACCATATGCCAAATATATGTGGACAAGGCTATCCAACCCATTAAAAATAAATATCCAAACCTCATGTGTCTACATTACATGGATGATATTTTATTGGCCCACCCTAATCAAAAAATCTTATTTAATATATTCAGTGATGTGGTAGAAAATTTAAAAAAATATGGATTATATATAGCAGAAGAAAAAGTTCAAACCAGATCTCCCATATTATATTTAGGATTTAAAATCATGGATACTTTTGTTAGACCCCAAAAAATTTTAATAAATAAAGAACATTTGACCACCCTCAATGATTTCCAAAAACTACTGGGAGACATTAATTGGCTTCGCCCTACACTAAATCTCACTACTGGCCAACTAAAACCTTTATTTGACATCCTTCGTGGAGATCCTGATCCATCTTCACCACGAACATTGACTCCTGATGCTAGGAAAGCTTTAAAGTTAGTAGAAAAAGCCATCGAAGGAGCTCATTGTGATAGATTTGATTTAACTCAACCGCTGATGTTGATTATTATTTCTTCACAATATACACCCACAGGAGTATTTTGGCAACAAGGGCCTTTATTATGGATACATTTGCCCGTCTCTCCTAAAAGTATAATTGAATCTTATACCTCCATGGTGGCTAAACTTATTCTTCAAGGACTTAAGACTTCTACTAAAATATTTGGCATTCACCCTGCTACTATTATTACTCCCTATTCATCATCACAGATTGAATACTTATGCTTCAATGATAATGATTGGGCTATAGCTAAATGCTCTACTTCTGCAAATTTTGATAATCATCTTCCTAAGTCCCCTATATTATCTTTTTGTATTAATCATCCTATTATATTTCCACAGGTAATAAAAAATCAACCTATTCCTAAGGCATTTAATGTATTTACAGATGGGTCCTCAAATGGTACTGCTACAGTAGTCACTAAAAAAGAAAATATGACTTACATAACTGCACACAAATCAGCTCAACTAGTGGAACTGGAAGCTGTGGTAAGAGCTCTGGAAAATTTTAGGGACCAGCCCGTAAACATTTTTTCAGATAGCCACTATATTGTACAAGCCGTCCCAAAATTAGAGTTAGCAGGACCAATAGCACCTCATACTCCAGCCTTTAAATTGTTTTATCAAATACAAAAACTTTTGTGGGCAAGAAAAGAACCTCTATTCGTAGGCCATATTAGAGCACATACTAATTTGCCTGGTCCCCTCCATGAAGGTAATCAAAAGGCTGATGAACTTACAAAAACAGTATTTATACTTTCAGCGCTACAACAAGCTACTTTATTTCATTCCCAGTTTCATGTCAACAGCACCACCTTGCAACGTAGGTTTAAAATCACAAAGGAGCAAGCCAGAACAATTGTAAAAGATTGTAAATCTTGTATGACACATTTGCCCAATCCTCATTTCGGAGTTAACCCTAGAGGATTAATGCCCAATCATTTGTGGCAGATGGATGTTACTCATGAGCCAAGTTTTGGAAAATTGCGATTTATTCATGTGACTATAGATACATGCTCAGGCATGATTTTTGCTTCCTTACATTCTGGAGAAAAAGTTAAAGATGTTACATCTCATTGTTTGCAAGCTTTTGCTGCATTGGGCATCCCCAAAATGCTTAAAACAGATAATGGCCCCCGCATATACGTCCTCATCTTTCAAGCAGTTTTGCGCAAAATTCAATATATCCCATAAAACAGGCATCCCATACAATCCTCAGGGTCAGGGCATTATTGAAAGAGCAAACCGAACACTGAAAATTATGTTATTAAAACAAAAAGAAGGAAATTGGAAAAGTCCTAAGGACAGATTGGCAGTTGCCCTGTTTACCTTAAATTTTCTAACTTTAGACTCTAATGGTTATTCTGCTGGAGACAGACATTGGAATCCACACCAACAACATAAACCTTTGGTTTACTGGAAGGATGTTCTTTCAGGTACATGGAAGGGTCCAGATCCAGTATTAATTTGGGGAAGAGGATCTGTTTGTGTTTTTCCAAAAGATGAATCCTCTCCAATATGGATACCATCTAGATTAATAAAACAGGTACCACATCAAAATGATCAAGATGAAGTTATTGAAGAATCAAGATTAATAAAAAAGGTACAAAATCAAGAGGACCAAGATGAAGGTACAGAATGATTCCCTCAAAAGAGTCTTTCAAAATATTTCACAACTTAAGTGTCATTTCTCCCGGCCGGGACAAGGAGATCTCTCTTTAGTGTGCACACAATTGTATTTTTTTTTCTTTTTATACATGTCTTTATGTCTGTACATTTGTCTACATTTCATGTTAATGTGACGTCACAAATATATGTTTGTATGCTTGTTCGTCTGTCCAGTGTGACGTCACAAAGAACAAAGCGCTTATGAAAAAGAAAATATATATATATATGGATCCAAATAAATTTAATTCATTTTAGGTTAAGAGTATTCATTTTAGGTAAATAATTTTATAAATGAAGGTACTTTCAATTTTGATTTATAGGTGTCCCTGGGACTTCTCTTTAGCAAACAAATATGACTAGTGCTATATAACCTGATATTTTTGGTGTTTTGACTTAAGATTGTTTATTTGTTATTAACTTCATTTGTTTAATAGCTCATTAATTTCAATTATCTCAACAGGTAAAAAATTGCTCTGTATACAGAGACTCAAGGGTTCCAGCTAACAAATTATTTCTCTCAAGTGCCTTTACCTTTTCTTTAATCTATCTTTAATGCAGTAATTACCCTCAGTCTTTCTTTGTTTTGTTCTAAAAATGACATTTTTCCAACTTATGTTTGTAAAAGCTCAACCAGCGATGTATGTGAACAAAAATCAACTTTAATTTTCTAATCTAATTATTCTATTTTGTAGTTTGACAACTCGCCTCTTGACTCAGTGCTGCAATAGCACTGCCTTTCCTTTAATAATTGATGCTTGAGTTTCTAGGTAGCGGGCCCTGAAGATTTGCCGGAGACGTCTGCTGCTCAAGCAAACATCAAACAACCTCACCAACAGTGTGGCCTCTGCTCTACATGCGTGGGGCCTCCTACATCAACATGTTATAACAAATGGACATTTTGATCTTTCATTGTTTGGGACTTTACGGGACAATGCCTTGCGGGTATTTGTCTAGAGAATTCAGTGTGTTACTTGATGGAACTTAGGGCAGCTGATTTGTTTAAACAATTTGATATGCTATGCAATTTGGCTCATCACCAAAAGGCTTGTTGCCTTAAAGCCGCAACATCTCCTCACAATTTGGATGGCTGTTAGTCA